>APFE030658493.1:155373-206753 GCA_000404065.3 Pinus taeda
ATTATTTTATTAAATTAATTATGAAAAGAATTAATATATAAATTGAACATATATGCATTTAAAAAACATGTAACAAAAATTCTTAACCACGGAGAATCACCCTATTTTTCCATGGTGATTCTTCATATGGAAATAGGACTTATGACAATACCATGATTCATCAATCCCACACGCCCAAAAAACCATAGCTCATTTCATTTAATACATGTTCATGTGTTTTTTTTAATTAATCAATTTAATTAAAAGGGAAAAATGACATAACTACTTTGGAGATAAATCTCAAGATTTCATTTGTGAATACGGCTACCACAACCACATAAATTAAATATGCATCAATCCATAATAAGCATGAAAACACTTCCTTCATCAAACATCTCAAATTTATAGAATTATAAAAATCATAAGAATTAACTAAATTGTAACTTTATTTAAATTATTATTATTATACTATTAATAAAAATAACTATGAAGATTCACTCACTTTATCATGGAGAACCTTAATTTACAAATAAACTTTGTTACAATACTATGGCACATCAATACCGTTTGACCAGAACTTATTTCATATGACACTTGTTCATATGACATTTTTTTTAATTAACAAATTTAATCAAAAAGACAAAAAATCATAACTACTTTGAAATTTGTGTATACTGCTAAAAATATTCTAGAGTATTCTATGGTGGAGGTTAAATCCCTACCATCCACATAATTTATGGATAATTAAATTAAAATTTTAGAAGCCTTATTCTATAATAGTCATGTATATTAACATAATTATAAATATTTTAGAATATTCAATAGAAATTAAATCCCTACCATCCACTTAATAATTATTATAATAAATTAAATTAAAATCACCTAAATTCAATTTCAAAATAAAATTTCTATCAAAAAAAGATTAGTGTTTTATCAAATCCATTTTCACTCTATTGTACTAAATGTGGTTATTTTTAAACTTTGTTATTGAATTTGTTTGGATCAATTTCTTTACAAATTTATATTTTTTTTGTTACTTTAACACATGTATTTTCATAAATATAACTTAAAAAATAAAAATTTAAAATCATCTTTTAAATTATCAACTTAAAAAATAAAAATAAAAAATTATAATTTAAATAATTTTTAATCAAATTTCCAATAAAATAGCAGATGATATTTACGATACCAATAATGTTAAATATAAAAGAAAATAAACTTAAATATATAAATTTACACTACTACTGATCTCGAAAAATTGGTAATTAACACTCCCTTGTACAGCCTGCCAGCAAAAAGTAATCCCATAAGAATTAATATTCACATCCCCATTACAATGACCAAAATGGGGCAATCTGCATCTCTATCAAGATATGTGGAGATTGGCTCCCCATCTTCAGCATTTGCAGTTGGAAATAGAAGGTATTCAGTAGTTACAATTAGAAATATAAAACTTTAAATCATTTTGGATAAGTGTGGCCAATATCAGAATAAATCTCAGCAGCATGACTTTGTGTTATAACCCAAGTGTAAAATAGAAAGGAAAGTCAGTCAAAATTCAAATCTGAAGAGCAGTTAGTTATTAAACATAAAATACAGAAAACCATACTTTGAATACAACCAGAAAGATTAAGCAACACAACCCCAAGCTTTATACAAAATAATGGACATCTTCCTCTGGACACAACTAATTACATATTATCTACCAGTCAATTCTTCTTCGGTCTGTACAACAAATTATTTATCATTCTATCACCCAATATCTTTTTGGCTTTTCTCAATACAACAATTTATTAACAGTTTACCACCCAATTCCAAACTCTGTCGGAGAGATCTGATTAAAATACCTAACTTGTCTTGACAAAATAAATCATTTCACTATAAGGGTATATTTTTATTATGTTGATGGCAGATTCTAATAATATTTAAGAATCAGACAATCACAATTGACCTTTGTAGATAATAATTCTTAAATATTTTTAAATCTGCAATCGACATAAGTTCAAACAATTAACCCCTCCCGACAGTGATTCTTACATATTTTTGAAATCTACAATCAACCTAAGTTCAGAACTAGAGTAAAGCCCCTCATTTATCTGGGAGTCTTGACCACTGTAACAGGACAAGCCACATGAAACAAAACATGCTCACTCACACTTCCAATGATAGCCCTCTTCAAGGGTCCCATCCCCCTACTACCCACAACCAGAGATTGCAGTTGAAGGTCAGCCTCGGCCTCGCAGAGCTTTTCTCTTGCATCACCCCAGTAAACCTTGAGATACACAGTGAGATCCTTCTGGATCGCAACCAATCTCACCTCTTCAATGATTTCTGCTGTGAACCTGATACCATATTTCACCATCATGCTTGATCTTTCAATATCGTCCAGAGGAACCAGGGGGGCGCCTCCTATCTTCCAAAGTTGGGCTTCTCCATATTCAACGTCACTGTTCACGAATATTAAAAACACCATATCTCCATGTCTGGTAAGGTTGGCGAGCGCCCACTGGAGGGCGTACTCGCTGCCTTTGGAAAAATCTATGCCTACGCCTACGTGCCTTTTCTCCATGATTAGACTGCTAGCCACCAGAGAGAGAGAGAAATCGATCTGAAGCTTTGATTCTCAGAATTTTTTCCCAATTTGATTCGACCACACAAAAGTCTCTTTCCCTCAAGATTTTTCCTCCTGTTAGAGCATTGAGAAGGTATATATAAAAACCTAAAATTATAGATAGCGTGTACAGGTAACCCAAGCTTTGCATGTGTAGTGCTGCCACACTCAATCGCGTCAGTGCCAATTTTATAATTAATATTTGGAGGCATATTAGGTGGAGGAAAGCTCAATTCACTTTTTTAATGAGCCAAAGTGGGGTTTCAGATAAGCATGCCTTTTCTTAATTGTTTTTTAAATTTTAATTTGATAGCAAGTATTTGTTCATTCAGTTCTGGGAAGTGGGGTGTGTTTTTTTAATTAATTAAAATAAAAAATACTATAGAGACAAAGTTTTTAGTTGAAAAGTCAAAAACAACACCAAACAACTCTCACATGCGAAACCATTGACTTGGGCAGCACTCAAAATTTAACAAATGTCTAAAATAAGATGGGGCCACAAGTATTTTAGAACTCGCAAGTATTTTAGAACCAAGTCCTTTGAATGTGGTTTTGTACAATTATCGATGTTGTATATTATAAAGCTTCACAAAACATTTAAGCACGTGAAAGCAATAATACGAGGTTGAAAATAATAAACCTGATTTTTATTTTTTTATTTTTATAGAGTGTAGTTAAATTTTTTAAAATTAGTTTAGATCTATTTTAATTCTAGATTTACCAAGTATTTAGAGGAATCAATTTTTTTTAAAGTGTAATTTTTTTTAGTGTGTGGTAGATCAAGATTATGTTACTTAATTATAGCTTTTAAATAGGCTACATTAAACATTAGGGAAGAATACTATGGGAAAAATCATGGGTTAAGAATACCATAGGGAAAATTATTTTATTTTATTTTTTATTTTGTTTGGGTTTATTTTGACCTAGTCAAAATGTTAAACATTACAACATCTTTAGCTTTTAAATAGGCTACATTGAATATTAGGGAAGAATACTAGATTATGCTACTTAATTATTAGCTTTTAAATAGGCTACATTAAACATTAGGGAAGAATACTATGGGAAAAATCATGGGTTAAGAATACCATGAGGAAATTTTTTTTATTTTGTTTGGGTTTATTTTGACCTAGTCAAAATGTTAAACATTACAACATCTTTAGCTTTTAAATAGGCTACATTAAACATTAGGGAAGAATACTAGATTATGCTACTTAATTATTAGCTTTTAAATAGGCTACATAATAGGGAAGAATACTATGGGAAAAATCATGGGTAAAGAATACCATGGGAAAAATCATTTTATTTTATTTTATTTTTTATTTTGTTTGGGTTTATTTTGACCTAGTCAAAATGTTAAACATTACAACATCTTTACCATACTAAGCTAGAGCTCTAGAAGAGGTTTGCATCTCAAGAGATTTGATTTTCAACGCTTGGTAAATTATGGATCTAGGCTAGTTTAATTTCCCCCTTTAAATAGGTTATATTCCACATGAAAAATCATGATTCAATATCATGGGCCATTTTTTATTTTTATTATTTATGTGATTTGACTTAGTCAAAATGTTAAACATTACAGTACAACATTTCTAGCATACTGGGATGAAGTAACATTATGCAAAATTAAAAATATTATTGCGTCGAGAGGCACTTTCTAGCCCCATATGGAAGAGATGTTGTCTTATCTTGTCTTGTAACATTTTTTCTTGTTCAAATTACATAAAAATAAATAATAATAATAATAAAACTAAAAAAAATAACATATAATAAAAACTAAGAGGTGCAAATCTTTGCATAATTAAAATTATTAAAATAAAACAGAAAAATTAATAAATATAATTTTAACTATATAATCATAAAGTTAAATAAATTAAACTATACATATCCAACCTTTGGGACTCCCAATTTTTCCCATAGTATTCTTCTTTAATAGAGCCTATTTAATAATTATAATTTTAATTATAGAATCATAAACTTGAATAAAGTAATCTACAAAAACCCAAATTTTCACAATGCATGGATTTTCTCATGGTTTTGACAACCCAAGTTTAATTTCTTTAATTATCGAACTCTAAGTTTTAAGTTTTAGAAAGAAACTTCATTGCACAACATAAAAATATTTTTTCACTCCATTCATTCACAAATATGATACAATTATATAATTGGATTGAGATCCAATCGATGCCAAACATGGATAAGAAAGTTTAGATATTCTCTCAAAAAAAACCCAAACCAACTCTAAACATATCATGTTATCATTATCTCCAAGTCCCTCCCTTAATTCTTACATGGAAAACGTTGAAAACACATTATAACAAGAAGAATAATTTATGACTGATTGGTCTTCATCAGCACTCACATTCACTCTGGAATCTCGCAAACACCACTCTTTCTTCACCACCTCATCTTTGAGATTTCACTTGAACTCCTTTTAAAATTTAAATGCCTTTCACCATCTTTGACGAACTTTCATGATTAAAAAAGTTGACATACTTTATTTTACCAAATTACATAGCTCGTTATAACTATTAGAAAAATGTAGCTAAGTAATTAACCATCCTATGGACAAGCTCCCATCTGTGAGACAACATAGCTCATTGTGTCTGATAGTTATCTAGGATAATTGTCTGGGTACTGAATGTGTTCAAAATTTGACCATACAATTTAACATTAGAGGAAATCTTCATAAGGAAAAATAATAAAATAATATTTAAAATAATAAAATAATAATTATGAATTTTGGAGGGAAAAGAAGAAAACTACTTTTTTTAATTGAATTTTTGGCTTATCTCCTTATAGGTTTACTCAAATTTCAAGTGTAGACACTTGTTGGATGTGGAATTATTGACTACCCATTATGCATAATTTTGAGAAGACCCACATTGATAAAAATTGAAGATACATTGAAAAAGTGTGTTGAACATGTTTTTTCAATGTATTTTCAATTTTTATCAATGTGGGTCTTCTCAAAAGTATGAATAATGACTACTTGTTGGATGAGGAATTTAATTCCACATCTAATGAGTGTCTACACTTGAAATTGAGTAAACCTATAAGGTGATAAGTCATAAATACAATTTAAAAAATCATTTTCTTCCTTTCCTTCCAAAGTATTTGTTGGGTGTGGAGTCTGGTTATCTTCTTTATTCATACGTATCACTGCGTTGGACCCCAATTCCTATTGGGGAGGCAATGCCACTCGTTTAATCGTCGTTAGGGGGTCCAATATATGTAAAGTTTCCTTTTAAAATATTGTAATTTCATAGTCGATGTGGGTCATTCGTTAGGCGAATGATTTGATGGTAGAAGATATGTTTAATTTAGGGAATTTCCCCTAAAAGGAAACCCCTCAATTTATATGAGGGAATTTTATTGCAGTTGTTATTATTATTTTGAGTGAGAAAGAGAGAGGAGATTGTGTGAGAGCGAAGAGGAAATTACAACGGATTTGTTGTAGGTTGTATCTCTTCATTTTGTTGGATAATATAAAAGGAAGGATTGGATGTTTCTCTGTGGACATTGCCCAAATTGCGTGAACCACATATATCTGTGTCTCTATTATTTTATGTGATTTTTGTGTTTATGTTTTTGCAATATTTATGTGCTCTATTTCTCTGTAATATATAATTTCCTAACAACTGGTATCAAAGTCGAAGGTCTATTTGGCTGAGAAACTCGTAGGAAAGAAGGGTTCCTGGTTTGAGTGGGAGCAATGGCAGAATATGGTAGGTTTAGGGTCAAGAAATTTGATGGCCAAAACTACCAGTTATGGAAGATGCAGATGGAATATTATCTGCATCAAAAAGATTTGTACCTACCATTGAGTGGAAAGGCAAAGAAGCCAACAAGTATGGCATACGCAAAATGGGAGCTTCCCGATAAAAAGGTACTTCGAACAATGCGACTGTGTTTAGCAGCATCAGTGACATTCAACATTTCAATTGAAATGACAATAGAGGGTTTAATGATGGCATTGGCCAAACTATATGAAAAATCCTCAGCCTCAAACAAGGTATTTCTTATGAAGAGTTTATTTATTATGAATATGTCAAAAGGTGGATATGTTGCTGATCATTTAAATGAATTTAATACTGTTACCAATCAGTTAAGCTTTGTAGGGGTAAATTTTGATGATGAAGTTAGGGCTCTATTATTTCTATGCTAATTGCCATAAAGTTGGAATGGTTTATTTATGGCCATTAGTAACTTTGTTTCTGGATCTAGTACTTTAAAGTTTGATGATGTTGTCAACGCAATCCTTAGCGAGGAATGCGATGGAAAAGCTTCGGTGAGACATCAAGTAATGCTTTGAGTGCAAAGACTAGTGGAAGAAAAATGGAAAGAGGAAAGAGCCCAGGATATCACAATAAGTCAAGGAAAGGAAAATCCAAGTCCAAATTAGGGATACTATGATGGAAATGCGGGAATAAAGGAAACCTAAAGAAAGACTGTAAGTCTTAGAAGGGAAAAGAAGGATACAAAAAAAAAATCATGAAGCGAATGTGACAGGTGATGTGTTGCAAGATGCTTTGATTATTTCATTAGAAACTATTATTGATGCTTGGGTGGTAGATTCAAGGGTCTCATTCCATGCCACGCTTGATAGAAAACATTTTAATGATTATGTTCAAGGAGGTTTTGGACAGGTTCGTTTGGGTGATGATAAACCCTATAAAATTGTTGGAATGGGTAAGGTTTTTATAAAAAAACAGAATGGAAACCAATGGCTATTAAAGGAGGTAAGACATGCTCCAAATCTAAAGAAAAATATAATTTGAATAGGGCAGTTAGGTGGTGAAGGTTGTGTGACTAATTTTACATATAAATCCTGGAAGGTCACTAAAGGAGCCCTGGTAATAGCAAAAGGAGAAAAGGTTGGTACATTATATCTATGCAATGGTATTTCTAATTTTGTCAATGCTTTAACCTCCATAGGAGTAGATACATCATTGTGGTATCATATGCTTAGGCACATGAGTGGGAAGGGGATGCAAATTCTTCACTCATGAAATTTGTTTCCCGGTTTGAAGCATGTTGATTTGGATTTCTGTGAGAATTGTGTTTATGGAAAATAGAAGAGAGTTACTTTTATTGATGATGCAACCAGGAAAAACTAGATTTATTGTATTCAAAATAAATCGGAGGTATTTGATAGTTTCAAGAAATGGAGTTGAGAATGAGATAGGAAAAAAAGTTAAAGCATCTCAGATCAGACAATGGAGGTGAATATTGCAAAAAAGAGTTTTATAAGTATTATTCAGAGCATGGAATTCGCAGAGAGAAGACAGTTCTAGGAACACCACAGGAAAATGGTGTGTCAGAAAGGATGAACATGACAATCATGGAACATGCAAGGTGCATGAGATTGCATGCGGGATTTCTTTGACAATTTTGGGTAGATGTTGTAGATATTGTTGTTTATGTAATAAATAGAGGGCCTTCAAGTTCCTTGGATGGTGGTATTCCAGAGGAGTCATGGACAGGTGAAAATGAAAACTACTCATTTTTAAAGACTTTCGGTTGTGAATCCTTTGTCCACATTAATAAAGAAAATAGAAAAAAGCTTGAGGCAAAATTAAAAAAATGCACCTTTATTGGATATGGTGTTAATGATTTTGGTTATCACTTATATGAGTATGAAAATCACAAAAACATTAGGAGTAGAGATGTCACACTCAATGAAAGGGTCTTGTATCATGATCAAATGCAGGAAAAGAAACAGGAAACATAAAATAGAGCATACACAGTGCTTGATGAGATAAAAAAAAAAAAGTAAAGGTGTCTAAAAATCATAATGATCAATAACCACAACATCAATAGGCAACTCAAACACCTGAAAGTGGTGTTAGAAGATCTAACAGGATAAGTAGACCCCCTGAATGATACTTTCCTTCATTATATTATGTATTGTTGACCAATTCTCGTGAGCCAGAATGTTATGAAGAAGCAATTCAGGTAGAAACCGGGAAGAAGTGGGAGCTAGCCATGAAAGAAGAGATGGACTTCTTGGTACATAACCAGAATTGGGACTTAGTCAAGCTGCATGCAGGTAAAACAACATTGCAGAATAAATGGGTTTACAGGTTGAAGGAAGAAGATGGAGGTAGAAACAGGTATAAATCTAGACTTGTGGTGAAGGGGTTTGCACAGAAGAAAGGTATAGAATTTGATGAAATACTTTCTCCTATTGTTAAAATGACTTTAATCAGAACTATTTTAAGTTTAGTAGCAACATATGATTTTCATCTTGAGCAGTTAGATGTAAAGACGACCTTTCTCCATGGGTATTTGGAGGAAGGGATATATATGTAGCAACCATAAGGGTATGAGGTCAAAGGGAAGGATAAACTAGTGTGCAAGTTGAAGAAGAGCTTGTATGGCCTAAAACAAGCTCCAAGGCAGTGGTATCTAAAATCTGACAGGTTTATGTCTGAACAAGGTTATACTAGATGTCACTCCGATCATTGTGTTTATCTCAAAAGGAAAAATGATGGAAACTATATTATATTGTTATTTTATGTAGATGACATGCTTGTTGCAGGGTCTAACAAGCAGGAAATAAATGTTCTCAATGGAAAATTCATTTGCAATGAAGGATTTGGTTGCTGCAAAACAAATCCTTGGTATGAGAATAACTAGAGACATGAAAAATCACAAATTAACATTATCGCAGAGTGAGTACATACAAAAGGTGTTGGAAATATTTAATATGTAGAATGAAAAAACAATTAGTACACCTTTAGCTAGCCATTTCAAACTAAGTAAGGATATGTGTCCCAAGACTTAGGAAGACATGGATTATATGTCTAAAATTCCATATGCATCAACAGTTGGAAGCTTAATGTGTTGAATGGTCTGCATAAGGCCTGATATTGCACATGTAGTGGGCGTTGTAAGTAGGTACATGAAAAATCTAGGAAAAGAACATTGGATGGCGATGAAATGGATTGTCAGGTATTTGAGAGGTACCACAAATCAAGCATTATGCTTTGGTGGTTCAAACATTTCTCTATATGGATATGTTGATGTAGATTTGACAAGTGATAGAGATAATAGGAGGAGCACCACAGGGTATGTGTTTACTATAGGTAGAAAAACTGTTAATTGGGTTTAAAAAATGCAAAGTGGCGTTGCACTTTCAATGACGGAAGCTGAGTGTGTTGTTGTTATAGAGGTTAGTAAAAGAAAATGGCTTGGTTTCAAAGGTTTTTGGATGAATTAGGTAAGAAGCAAGAGATGGGAAGGTTATAGAGTGATAGCTAGAGTGTCATTCACCTTGCAAAGAACTCAACATTTCATTCCAAGACTAAACATATACATCTTAAGTACCATTTCATACAGTTAGTGTTGGAAGATGGATAGTTGAAGCTTGAAAAGAGACACACTAGCTAGAATTCGTAGATATGTTAATGAAAGTTGTAACCAGGGAGAAGCTAAGATTCTGCTCAATTCAATTGGTATTCAAGTATGATGATGAAGATGAGAAACAACCAGGTCCAAAGTGGAATAATTTTCCAACAAATGAAGCAACAACGGATTTGTTATAATTAGTCTTCAAGTGGGAGATTGTTGGGTGTGGAGCTTGATTATCTTCTTTATTCAGAGGTATCGCCATGTTGTACCTCAATTCCTAACAGGGCGGAAACGTTGCTTGTTTAATCATTGTCAGGGGGGTCCAATAGATGTAAAATTTTCTTGTAAAATATTGTAATTTTGTAGTCAATTTGGGCCATTCATTAGGCGGATGATCTGATGGTAGAAGTTATGTTTAATTTAGGATTTTTTTTCCCTAGAAGGAAACCCCTCGATTTATGTGAGGGAATAGTATTGGGAATCCGTATTATTATTCTTAGTGAGAAAGAGAGAGGAGACTGCGTGAGTGTGAAGAGGAAATTACAGCGGATTTTTTGTAGGCTGTATCTCTTCATTTTGATGGATAATATAAAAGGGAGGACTGGTTGTTTCTCCGTGGACGTAGCCTAAATTGGGTGAACCACATATATTTGTGTCTCTCTTGTTTTATGTGTTTTTTGTGTTTTCGTTTCTACAATATTCTATGTGTTCATTGCTTTGCAATATATAATTTTCTAACAATATTCACATCTACCTCTTTTTAAATTTAAAGGATTTTCATTGTTTTACATATTATGACATGGAAATTAAATGAAAATTTCATGGGCACTTTTAGGCTAAAATTTCCTCTAATGCTCATCTCACAAAAATGGATCTCATAAAAATAACATGTAACTGATACTCTTGAAGCCTGAAGTACAACAATACCCATCATCATATAACATACTCATACAATCAAATTAACGATGCGTTCTCTTGGCACCATAAAATGTCGAGAACCATTAATTTAATTATATTACTCTATTCAATAATTGGTTCTTCATATAATTTTACTCATGCAAATAAATATAACATATACTAGTAATTAATGATTGAAATCCATGCCTCTTACATAGATCAACACAAGCATTGGACAATTAAATTTTTTCTCTGAATTCTTTATTTAGCAAACAAAGAGCTATTCCCATGGCCCTTAAGAATCTATCACATTGAAAAACACCTAGGGAGATCTGTTCCAATTAAATCAGTCAAATTCCTCTTATATCAATCTCGGGTCCCTTCCAAATGTTGTGGATGAGCTCACGATCCATATAATACCTCTGCCCTTTTGTTTTGTCTCTAGTTATGTTCAACAGAAAAGCTTCAAATGAAATTTTCAATGTCACCTACCATCTGCAAAATCCCTAACTACTGCAAGGCAATCCTCATCAGCGTTTAACCTCTCGTCCTTCAATATATTTGTAATAAGGTGAATCTACAATTTGATCTGAAGACCTATGACAACATTGGACTTCACTATCTCAAACGATGGATAGAGAGCAACCTCATGTTTGATATTAGGTTGATCATTCCAGAGAATGTGGGAATCATCTGGTTGACATAGAAGGAATCAGATTCACAAACGTTCTAATGGTGGCTTACCCGAGTCAGTGAAAGAATTGGTTCTCCAGTTTATGCCAATACTCTGTTGTAACATTATTTGGTTTTGATAAGTTAGTATATTTGGCAAAAATAAATTCAAAATGTTAAGTTAGGATATGGATGAAAAAGAAGGAAAAATTTAAAAAATGTTAAGGAAGCAAAAGAAAATAAAGGCTTTAGTCTAAAATAGAATAAATTCAAAGGTTATTTGCTTAAGTGCGCCACATTAAAAATGTTAAATTTTATAAATTAATGATTAATTTCCCCTAAATAGGTATTAATCCTTGTTATAATCTATTAACATTAGACGTTATTTTATATATCACATATGTTTGTTTAAGCCAAAGTTGCTAGATGAAAAAAATGTCTTATCAGCTATCAATAAAAAGTGTGCATCATTCAATAGTTGATCTACTCCTCGCCCGGATCAACGACGGGGGAGAGACTTCGCACCACCTTCGACCATTTCTCGTTAACACGGTGGGGGGGGTTTGAAAAGTGGTTTTAATGGCGGATGCCCCAACCCTATGTGTCAGCATCTCATTACTTCGCACACATGCCCCCCGCTCAAAACCATAAACCATTCACTACCCCCTCCACAATCCGCTCATGGTTTTCTTCTGCCAATGGTCCTCCATCCTGCACTTTGACTATTATCCCTTGATCAATCCAATTTCACCACCTCACATGCCCATTGCCAAGTTATCCTATTCGTTTCCACCTCACGTGCCCACTGCCCTGTTGTCATACCCATTTCTATTCGTCCGTTGTACCTCCGCTCGTATATATTAAAGCCGCTACAGTCATAAATAAAATCGCTAACCCATCCCTGCATGTTATAAATAAACCTATACTCGTCTCTTTTTCACTTTTTCTGACTTCTTACTGTTGGTTGCAGGAGAAATATTTTCCCTGTGCAGAACCTCTTCCTATTCTATCAATCTGTCATTAGAGTCTCTCTTTCTTTTGTTTGCCAGCATGGCCCCAAAAGGGAAAGCTAAAAATCACAATATAAAAGAAAGCACTACTACTACCACCCCACTCGATCCTGACCATGTTCCCCTTGTTGACTCCCTTTTCAATATTGCAGATGCCAAGTGTGAGTTCGATTTCCATGAACTACACCTATGCCTCAAATAAAAATACCTTGACCAGCAAGACCCAATCAAATTCTGGGAATCACTGTTGCCTTTCTTCAGTTTCCCAAAAACACATGATTTCCCTAACCTAATTACCTGGTGCCAAGCCAAATATGACGTTGTAAAAAGAGCAGTGGTGGCTCAGAATGGAGACATTTTGATAACCATCTCTACTGAAACCATAAACCATATGCTCATAATCCCTCAATTAGACTCTCAACCATTTTTCACTAGCAACACTTATGGGTTTGTAGCATAAGTTAACCTTTCCATAGAGAGCCCAAATATTTGAAATCTTTTTACCTGAGGATGCAAAATTAGCAAAAAGGAATCCACCCTACCCATCTTCCATGTTTCCTAAATCCTCGAGACATTGTATTTCTCTACTTTCCTACTTATTAGGATATCCAGATGACCAGTCTGCTAATGAAACCATCCTTGGATTCCTTTCCATCTTCAACAAAGATTAGCAACCAACATTCATGTATAATTAAAGCCAATTCCTCCTTGATAATATACATGAACAATTCATGAATTTTATTGTACAGGAAGTGTTAAGCTACAACTCTCTAATTGTTCACATGTTTCTTTTTCAGAAGGGAGATCTTTTTCCTATCAAGCACAACAAACAGGATGAACAAGGAGTGAATCAATCAGTGATTCATTGGATCGAAATAGTCAGGACCACTTCCATAAGCTCTTCATTTTCAGAATTTATAGATAAATTCATACATCCAGTGGCACAACTTCTCAACAATCAGACAGAGCCAAGGATTGGAGATGAAATTAAGAGGATTTTACACTTATGTGAACATACTAAAACTAGTGACTAGTATTTATACCAGAACTATACAGAGATAAGGGCATATGGTTGTGAGCTTGCATCATATAAGCTGCCTAAGTATGTTCCTATGAGAATGTTTTCTATGGAATATATTAGGTAGATGATCAACATGGATGACCTGTACCTTTTTTTAGGAAAAAGGAAATCTCAATTCAAGATCAAGGCAAAGATTGGATCATTCATTTGCAACACCAGATCTTGTGACCCTTTTGGTATTATTTTTGCCTTGAGAGTTGAATTAAAAATGACTCCTTATAATCATACTCCAAGACCTGAAATAGAAAAGTTCATGAATCAAGAGCAGTGGGCTGATGGGACACTTCAGGAGGCAGGTGAACAGGTTGTATCCACCCTTAATGAACAGACTCCAATTGCTTAGAGCAAGCAATAGAAAAGGGTGAGAGAGGAGACTTCATCTACTAAGGATATTATTAAAGGATTCATTTTTCAACAGAAGAAGCCAAATGTTGGCTTGGTCACATCAACAGAAGAAAATCAACCAGTAATAAATGATCTTGGAGATTTAGAAGTTTCTACATCAGCAGGAGCTAGTGTTTCAACAACTCCTCCTACAATTAGTGTTTCAACAACTCCTCCTACAACTTCACCTTCTAGGGAGCCAATAGAAATCATTCAGTCCAAAGGTATCGATTCCTTAGATGATCAGAACATCTTCTCAAGGTTCCTTTAGATTAAAGAGAAGAATGATACTTTCAAGTTTAATGTATACAATCAATTCTGGAAACAAACATCAACTTTCCAACATAGGCTTCTTTCTACTTTTGATAGCGAGAAAGGGAGAATGCAAATGGATTTCTTGTAAGCCAAAATTCCATTTCCTAAGTATCCATCAGATTATAAAAAGATTGTGTTTTCATTTGATATAAGTCAAATCCATCCAATTGACCAGATGGATATGCACAGACAGACTGGTGAAATGTTGTTTTCCACCATGACAACTACAACTATGTCTCTTTCCAAACTTAGGGCTGCCCTATCAAATGTTTAGTCTCAACTCAAGTTAGAAAAGATTTCTTCCTTAGCCAAAGATAACATAATAAAGGCATTGGAGGAATTTGTGATTAAAGTAGGATATGATCCTAAAGATGTCAAATCTGCAGAGTTACTCCTCAAAAAGAAAGATGCAGACTTTGTTGCATTAAAAAAATAGTTGAAGTTGCATTCTATAGAAGATCCTCTAACAAATGACATAGCAGAAAATTAACAACAAAAGGAGGACATGCTCAAGCTTATCATTAAGCAAAATATGCAGCTAAAGAAAATGGAAGAGTATCTTGAAGAGTTACTAAAGGAGAAAGAAGCAACACAATTTGCTATAGTTCTAGTCACAATAGTCCCAATAGAAGTTGTAGGTATAGATCCTAGTTCATCATCAACAACCATTGAGTCTACATCAATAGCAACTGAGCTAGCAAGGTTATCACAAGAATTGGCCAAAGAGAAATAGGAAAATAAGAAGTTAATGCAAAAGTTCCAAAGGTTAGAATTGTAGAAAGTCAATAATAATGATTTGTATGTGCAGGAGATGTAGAAGTCCCATAGATTGGAACTTAACATTCAGAAGTTGGAAAGTGAGTCCCTAATGGTAGATACTTTGGCCCATGCCAAGGAAAATATTTGGACACACATCGACCAATCTTTGAAAGATGTATGGCCATCCATACAAATTATTTTTGAATAACAAAAAATCATCACCAGATGTAGAGCAATTGTAGAAGAACATAAAGAAGCTTTAAAGACCAAGCCAAAAGAAGCCACATATATGATCGAGGTGTTAAATTCAAAAAGCAGAGAAGAGCTAGAAGGAATAAATATTCTTGATAGAACAACCACCATCTTAGAGATTAACAAGGTCTTACAAAAGGGGAATTTGATTAACCAGTTAGAAACAAAATTTCAAATTATGGATATTGTTTTCCAAAGGTTTCATTCAAATTTTAATGTTTTAAATCAAAAGGACTACTAGGATTGGTAGACCTAAATGATATGTTGACCAAATTAGAATATTATTGCAAGAAATTATATACTATTGCAGTAGACAGGGCCAAGTTTGTAGGAATCAAAGGATAGATAATAGGGAAGGCCTTTCTGGAAGCCTTGGAGTTTGATTTGGCCATCAAGCATGTAATTAGAAATTTATTCCTCACTAAGACAAATTTCAAGAGGTATACAAAAGTGGATGAAACATTTAGAAAGATGGTGAATTTGAGAATGCCAAGTCAACAAAGATGGGATCAATTGTGTGAAGCAAATGAGTAATTTCTGATCCTAATAGCGTTGGCTTGAGGAGGCCTGACCTAGGTTCAATGTTAGTTAGCCAAACAAATCCCTACACTAGTGGCCCTTTTGGCATCAGCCCGTAGAGCAGGGACTGAAGTCTCACCCAAAGTAGTATGGGGGGATGTTGGAACCAAGTTTCCACACCCTTGAGATGGTTGTGATGTCAGTATATTCCAACTATACCTGCCTTCATGCAAGTTGCTTCGCTCTCTACTTCACCCTTCAGTACCTTCACGAAGTGTTACAATTGGATTTTGCACAGCTCTAACCAGGGGCTGAAGTACTTTCACACTGCTAAGGCAGCGAACTACAATATCTCCTAAACTATGCTATGTATATTACTTATCTTATTAACAGATCTTATTTTGATTTGTGAAAATAGTTGTTCTTACTTGCGTTCACTTAACCAATATACACATTCACACATCATATAAGCATTAGAAGTAAAATTCATACCCAATATAATAGATGCATAAATAGGAAATAAATACGTTGAAATGATAACAAAATTCTCTTTATTAATACTTCTAGATGATTACAGACCTGACTCACCCTGTGCATTCAACTGTGGACTTCTAGGCCTTTGTGCACTTAGCCGTGGACTTCTAGGCCTCTGTGTACTCAGCTGTAGAGCCTCTACCTACGCTATGACCCAAAAATAGACTTATATTTCAGATCTATCTATCATACATGTTTGATCATAATCCATGCTTGATTATTCTTCTAACTACTTAGAGCTTAGCTCTATTTATACAATCCCATGGTCTGCGGACCATAAGTACATCCTCTACAACCAAAATTACATTATCAAAATAAGGGCTGACAACCCTATGACTCTTTAACAACTATATGCTCCGCACTCACAAAATGTGGAGTCTTTACATTGGAATTACAAAATTGGACCAAAATCTGAGCTCTAAGCCCGAAACTTCTCTTGGGGGATCCCGTGCCCAACGGGCCCCCAACACAAATGTTGTGACTCTCCCTCTAGCCACTTTGTAGGTGCAGAGATATTAGTGCAAAGACGTCCCAGATCTGTTTGGATTGCTGCAAATTTGGCAGCGCACTAAGTGGATGCCTGTTGAACTTCCTCCACACATTGTTCGATGATCGTTGCTGCTGAACTGTTGCCCTAAATCCTTTGCTGAGTTGCTTGTAGTTGTGCGAGCTTTACTTCAATGGAGGCTGTAATTGTATAAGCCTCATCGATCCATGGCTGTAGGCATGCTTTTAAGACTCATTCCTTATGCCGAGCGACATCCACCTGTTCCTTGAGCGCCTTTGCCTCCTGCATCCTTACAAGCCTCTGTGTAAAGGAAATTGTCTGCGCGGTCCCTTTTTCTTCGTCATACTTCTGTTGTAGTTCACATGCCTTTTTCTCTAGGCACTCTATATTCAGGTTCTCTTATAGGGTGGTTAGGACCTCGAAAGACTATTTGAATAGCTTCATGTAGTTTGCCACTATGCTATCAACCACTGTTGTTGCTGCTATAAAGCAGTGGTTCACTATTCCTTGATTTTGGCGGAGTTGAAGGCTGAGCTTTCAACTATAGTTATGTGATTTGCAGGTTCAACTCCAGTTGAACCTTGGCAATATCTTCTCTATCATCGTGCATCCCTGTGGCCAATTTGCAGACGCGCACCTCCACTGGTTTTTCTGCTTGAATGTCTAACTCCGGGACCATCTAGCAGGTTTCCTCCATAACCTACATTATATATTTGTTTTGCTCCACTACCTCATTACGTTGCAGGCTCAACTGCTCAATGTTGATGCACTGCTTGCTCATCACCTGTATAGCGTGACTCTCCTTGGCCCGAAGTTCTGCGGTGACTCCATCCTATAAGAGGTAGAGTGTCTCCCGAGGGAGCATAGGCATGTTCAACCCTACCCCTTTCAAACTGCTCACCATGGGTCTGCCAACTTCCTTCTTTGTAGTAAGGGCCCCATCTGGTAGCACGATCGTATTGGTCACCCTTGTGCGCAACATTTCCTCGGAAGCTAAAGTTCCGACTGCGAGATTGGTGGACACCGTGCCATCCTGTGGAGTGCAAACCTACAACTCCTATATCTCTATTTGAAGAGCCCCCAGTACCAGTTGCTACTATTCTTCAAATTGCTGGAGGGCCTCTGCAGTGACATCCCTCACCGTTTCGCTGATATCATGTAAATCCCCCTTGGTGAGGGTGATTGGGTCGAATGATGTCTTCGATGCCTTTGTTTTCTTTTGTGGCACTGTCTGCTCTCATGGTTGTGGACACTTGAGCTGGGTGGATGTCATTTGCAGGTCTGTGCCACCTTGTTCTATGTTTGTCTCTGGTTCAAGTGAAGGTGACTTCTATCCTTCACACTCTTCTTCTATTGTTTTCTATTGCTCTGCCAACTTTGCAGCATCATTGTTTCGAGTGGAAGCACCCTAGAGATTTGGGTTAGAACCCCAACAGAGAAGAAGCAAACTAAAAAAAGAAACACTCATACAACTCATGCAAAATGTTTATATAATCAAACTATGTAAGAGTGACCATACCCAGATTTCCTTCGTTCGAGTAGGTCCCGTAGGGTTCAGACCCTCTGCAACTCCTATTGTTCTTCAAACTAGAAAATCATTCAATTCAAACATACATAGCAGTATAGAAGTAAAGCATATTCACGGAATTGTCCTTATATCATATAAACAAATGATTGATCATACATCAAAACATCATTCATATATGAATTAAAACATAATTTGATGCATAAACATAGTAAATTTTAGAAACCAGACAACATTTCTTTTATTGTAGTAAGCATTAAATAACATGGAGATAGTTCACTTGAGTCTTCTTCTTCTGGCTCCAAGCAGATTTGTCCTATCCCAGCGTTCAACAATGTTCTTCCATAACCAATACCATGATATCTCAAGCAAAAGGAAGGATATCTATAATCAAGGAAACAAGGGTTTCTTGAAGCTTAGGGAAGTGCCTAAGGCACAAGGATTCATCAGACTCAGTCAGGGGTAATCTCAGTATAATAACTCTATCTCTTCTCCTCCTTAAGGCATTCCCATAGAAGTCTATTTATACTTCTTCCAATTAGTTTTTTAGTTGGGAAATAGTTGAGCCATGGGCAATAGGAGGTAATCAACAGGTAAAACCCATGAACTCCACCCATAATTATGGAAATTTATTTTTTTTAAGTGTTTTAATACATATACGCAGGTTGGATATTGACTGGCACGCATGTACACACTTTTATCTCAGGGAAAAGTAGCTTACATGGAATAAAACATTGTTTTTAATATATTTAGACCAAGTCTGGAAGGAGGGGTTTCCCTAGGCCATAAACAAAGTATCACAAATACCAAGAGTGGTATATGGCGCTATAACAGATGCCCCCTAATATATGAGGTTAGAAGGGGAACATGATGGCTGAAATGTATTAAGTGTATGAAGAGTCATGTCGAGACTGAGAAGGACTTCATTGGAATTCAGCCTGCCAAGCCATCAAAAGGATCAGAAAGAAACTGTTATCTGAGGTGGGCATACCCATGCTCAAAAAAAGTAAAGCATATCGGCATATAAAGTACAAGTGGATCCAATATGTATACAAGTATAAAGGAATTGAACATACATAATGGATCATCTGATCGTGATTGAAAAAGTACATGTCTGAATATCACATATAAGAAGACGACCAATGATGCTGAAGGATGAAGCTAATCACTGATGTCAAAAACTAATCCCAATAGTACCAAATGAACATGATGAAATAAAATGATACTACATCACAACTCGGATGTTAGCATATAAGATGTCACTGTGAAGAACTGCAACGTATAATGTGGATGACGTCAATTAGCAGCAATAGGAGTAACTAACAAGTGAACCAAAAGATGTTGATGCAGCCCGAGGTCTTCACCTACTGCCGCGTACATTTATACACAATGGGAATTGTTAGGTTCCTATACTAATACGTGTCATTTTTCATGATTGACATTGAAGAGCTGCAATATGTTCATACCTTTGGCTGGTTGCAAAGGTTTTCCACATTCCCAAGAAATCAAAAAAGTTGAAAAATGTAAAGAGGGTATGCCCTAAAAGAAAAATCAAAGGGCAATAAAAATGAGATGGTCAAAAGAAAAAATGAAACAAATGAACCCCAAACAAAGGACCATGAAAGTGTGCAAGTCCAAAATGCCACTGCTCTTCTATTTTTGCAATGATCTTATGGTATGCAACTGCTGATTCATGCCACCATTGATGAATGGCCAAATAGCTTAATCTCGGTCAGTTCATGTTTGAATTTACTTGTCTTAGAGATAGAGAATGAAAGCTGTCCAAACTGTTCAATCTTGGCAGGTGAATAGCTAGGTAGAGAAGCAAAGGAGCTCAACTGCTAAATCTGAGCCCTTGGATGTTATAAAGGTAGATATAGATAGGTCTCTCATGTAAAGAAAAGAAAAGCTGAAAAAGGGTCTGCTAGTCCAAGTGCACCCATAAAAAAAGAAGAAAAAATGTTAGATACAGTAGGCTGGGTAGGCAATTTTTGTGTTGCAAAACCATGCTAATGGTTAATTTTGTCTCTCAAAGGATATTTATCTTATTATTATCATAAGTACCTTGGCACCTGTTTGGTTACAAATCAAATGAGGCATGACTAACTTCCCTTCACACTTCTCCCAAAATCACTCACTAACCTCCCCCCAAGGATATTGAGATTTTCTCAATATTCCTAGATCACTTAGTTTCATGAAAAAGTTTAAGTGAAGTTACAAATTTGCTTAGGCACAAAGCCACCTTTCTTGTGTAAAGATCCTCTTGGTCCATCATCCTAAGTTATCCAACTTCATAGCTTGGCACCCTTTCATTTCCCTAAGCCTAAGTTTTTGACTTTACAACTTAGTGCTTTTTGGTCAAAGATATCTTTCATATTAACACATTAACCTTATTATATTATCCCCATATAGTTGGTTCCCCTGCCCGTATTATGTAAATATATGGAAAATCGCCAGAAAAATTTAATATCCCACCCCTGCTAACTATAGCAATATGTCATGGTTTTAACGGGATTATAGGTTCATCTGGAACCTTATAAAAACCCTTCCTGTGCACAAATATTCAAAAGTTGATTAACATTTGGTTAATTAACAGTTTAAACCCCCGACATCCAATTTCAATCACCCCGGGAAGTCTTAAACCATAACTTATGTCACGTGGGTCCCACGCCGTAGTCCTCTGCCAGCTTTGTTGAGCGCCAGCCGTTAGATCTGGGCCCGTAGATCCAGTGGCCCATAACCATATCGCGGCCCCCTCCACACCAATCTTTAACGCCCGGGGAATGGTGGTATCACACCCGTACCAGGGACACGCGACATCCTCCCGCCATGCTCGCTGCCCCTCCTCCGATACCACCTTAGTCGATAAAGCGGTGCGGGCCAATACCGCTTACCGCCCTCTGCTGATCCCCCCGCTGACGTCATCACCACGTCAGCCTCCATACCCCGTGTCGCGACAAAACATCACGTCATGCTGACGTCAACCAACCCAAAAGCGTTAAAATCTCGCGAAGCCGAAATTTTGTTTACAAAAAAAACCCGTGAAAGTGTCATTTTCGCTCATTTCTATTCGTTTTTTTTACAAAATTGTTGCATACAAATTAACATCTAGGCAGCTGCGCGAGCTACAGTCCGTCACCTCGACCAACAAAGACCAGTCTCCTACTATTTCTCGTCGATTAACTTGAAAATTTCTCTCGTACGCGTCCAAAAACACAGGTATTTACCCTATTCCACCTTCCGAACCTGTGTTTTTAGTTTTCCTCTGTAAAATTATACCTATGAGAGCCAAATCCAAGAACAAAACAGTTTGTTAGCCCGCTGAAATTCACCAGAACTCCCATTTTGCCCGTTTTTCCCACAAAATCCCAACTTCCATAGCTAAAAACATAGTGAGTAAACATGGAAGCCCTTGCAGCTGTGGCGCTCAATGTTGCGCCCCTCAATGCACCACACAAAGAATTGGAGTGGTTACTCTGATCTCTATGGTATATGGGAATCCAACCTACCTATGTACTACCTCCCCTCAGTCAATGTATTCCTTGATATTATCCACCTATGTTGTGCCAATTATGAACTTACTCAGAGAGCAGTCATGACTCCCACTAGAAATGTTCTCTTTTATATAACTCTTGAGTCCATAAATGAAATGTTACACTTCAAACCAACTCAGCCTCTGGCTCCTCTTTCTATGGGATTCTTGCTTGAGCAAGGCCCTAAACTACCCAGTTCAAAGATGACCCATATTACTCAAACATTTATGAAACTAGACTGCCTGCACCGAGGCCCACCTCCATATGTGGATCTCTAGTTCAATGAAGTTGGAAGATTCATTATTAATATGATATCCTATATCCTGGGATTTAAGACAAGTGAGTATGTTGATGAGACCACATTATTTTTGTTGTCCATATTTACTCCAGGACAGCCCCCTGCTGTCAAATACGACTATGCTACATTCACTGCCAACAAGATCCATGACCAATTCTTGGGTCTAGACAGAGAAGGAGTCTTCAAGTACTCATCCTATATATATCATCTATTCTTATACTATCAAACAGACAACTTTCAGTTTCGTATCAGAAAATTGGATTCCAAAGGAGAAAGAAGGTCTGTGATATTCTGGACCTCAATCTTCCACCATGTTTTTGACTCTCCTTACACCTACTGTGAATTCATTGACCTATTTATACATCTGGTCTCCTCTCTACTAATGAGAACTCCTCCTCCTAGACTCTTTGGTGATATGTAGAAGATTTTACAGCTGTCCAAAAACTACAGAATAGGGGACTGGTACTTTTACTTGAACCACACCGAAATCGGAATATATGGCTGTGAGTTGTGCCCTTATAAGCTGCCCAAATATGTGCCTATGAGATTGTTTGCACTGGAGTATTTTAGGAAAATTCTCAATGCAGATTTGACTCACTTTCATAGTACAAAGAAAAAGGCCCAGCTAAGAATAAAAAACTAGCTAGGCCCCTTCATCATTAACAAGAAGGAAGCCTGGGCAGATGCTGATAAAATATTGGGAGAAGATCTTAAATTGAAGAAAGGTTTTTGGTGGGTACCTTATGACCCAAATGGCTTCATAAGTAATAGGAGAGTAAAATACAGGCTATCAGCCTATAAACATTCTAGGCTCCCTGAAATAGAGCAACTTGACAATCAGGATGAGTGGGTAGAGGGTACATTGATAGAAGAACTTACTGAGCAAGAGAAAATGGAAAAAACCATGAAATATCTAGAAAAGACTCTTGACCTAGACTCTTTTGGACAGGTATTTTTCAAGCTTCCTCAGAAAACAGGAGTGGGCAAATACTCTGCTGGAACTTCACAGCAACCTCTACAGGAAACTAGTGCACCAGGTGCAGGGTCATCAAAGGGCAAGGAAGTAGCAGGCATAGAACAACAAGTAATGACAGACCAACTAGCAACATCAAAGGAACAAGGCCAAGGGCAAGTTCCTATAGCACAGACAAAGGCACCTGAAATCCCTGCACTACAAACTCCTCTAAATGAGGTAAAAGGTAAGAAAAGGGACAGGCAAGAAGACACACCTATCAACAGTTCTGAAGAGCAGCCAAGGGTGAAAAGGCAGATATTAAACCCCCTATCGGAGGAGGATTTTATTGAGGAGGCCATAGACAGTTTAAGAGGAGAAAGAATAGTAAGCCAGGATACATCCCTGGTCATAGAAACATCGGCCAGTTCACACAGGCAGGAGATTGAAAGACAACATAGTGTGTAATTTTCATCCACCAGGCTACAAAGCAAGCAAGGTTCTGATATTAAGAGGATATTTACTGAGATAAAGGCAAAGAATGACCCAATAAGAATTCAACTTTATAATCACTTGCTAAAGATGGCCCCCACAAATCAACAAAGGTTAATGTCAGCATTTGACATTCAAGAAGGAAAAATGATCCTTAGTCACTTTAAGCCCAAAATGCAGCAGCCACAGTCAGCTGCTAATTACATCAGGACCAATCTGGAAGTGTTAGCTAAAGACATTCATCCAATGGACTAGATTGAGTTGCATAAGCAAACCAGATAAATGGTCTACTCCACATTGCAGATAAAGCATTATTGGCTCACAAATTGCAGAATTCATTGAATAATACCTCTGCCCATTTGGATTTAGAAAAGGCTTCCTCTTTAGCCGAAGATAACAGAATCAAGTCCTTGGAAGAGATTATCATTGAGTTGGGACATGATCCCAATGATGCCAAAGGAATAAAAGCATTGATAAAGAAGAAGGAAGAGGAAATTGTTGCCCTCAGAAAACAACTGAAACTCCCTATTACTATGCATCCACAAACCACAGAAGTTGTGCAGTAAAAAGCAGAGGAGGACATGATGGGCTTGCTGATGAGGATGAATCAAAGATTAAGTGAGACAGAGTAGGCATTGGAGAAAGTTTTACAAGAAAAGCAGGGAGAGTCGACCTCCCAGCCACCTAAAATAGCTCCACTATTCACAACTTCTCCTCCAACAGTTAGAACAACAGTGCCTCCCACTGTTCCGGCAGCCACAGTAGAAACAACTACAGGAACTTCAGCAATAGCAACAACACCAAGCAGCAGTAGTAGCATGACAAAACAGGAATTAATAAAGGCAATGGAGGAGCTAAAACTACAACTGTCAGAGTTGAAAGAGACCAAAGAAAAATTGGCAAAGTTAGAAATAAGCTATGATAAATCTAAAATGATTGTGGCAGAAAAGACAAGAGAGGTGAAGGCATTAGAGAACAAAGTGAAGGCATTGAAAAAGGACCTCTCTTTAGATAAACCTTTGGGATAAATCAAAGGCATTTTGTGGGCTAACATCAATCAATCCATTTGTAATTTGTGGAGATCTATTCAGGCTATATATGACTAGATTGAATTAATAGCAGCAACCCAAGTGGAAATTCAAAAGGCCAGGACTTTATTGGGACATATGCCCGAACAGGCCAACCAGCTAATTCATTTTTTGAACACCAAAACCAGTGAAGAACTAGCAGCACTAGACATCAGAGATAGGATAGGCACCATCCTAACAATCAAAAGAGTTCTGACCACGAGAACTCTGATGCAGAATTTGGAGAGGAGGTGCTAGGACATGCAAGTGGAGATAGATTCATTTATAGAAAGATTTGGAGTTTTGCATGAAAGGGGCTTGCCAAGTCTATTGGGGAGCAATGAACGCCTGCTGAAACAATTTGAGTACACGCACAAGTTAAAGAAACATGCTGCTGATCAAGCAAATGCTTCATCAAGTTCTTCAGAAGAGAAGGCCCTGCATCTGGCCAAGCCATCTATAACAATTTGGAAAATCTATTTTATATTAAGCATGAAGTGAAACATCTTTTTTCAATCCAGCCTAACTTCTACAGGTACACAAACACTGATGAAACTTTGAGAAAGCTGCAAAGACACAAGTTACCAGAGGAGCACTGGTGGTAAAGCATGTTGGAGATCCTATAGGCATATATTTATGTCCTCTTATATCTTTGGAAAAATGAAAGTCTATACTATGTGCCATAAAGCAGAAAGCAAGAATGGACGAGAATCATGCAGGGCCACAACGCATTGAAGCAAAAGTAAATACAACCGAGAAGGTCGGGGCAGCAACGTAGAATATCAGTGGAAAACAGCTACCAACCAACTCACTGAGCCTAAAGTCAACATATCTCACCAACTAAAGCAGCCAACACAACAACAGTTACTTCTTCATTTATTCCTCCCTGTTTTCAAGATCATTTATTTTCTCCTCTTGAGCTGGTAGAATGAGTTATTACTAGATATTATCTCTTTGAGATATTTTGTAAACAATTTTATATAAATACCTCCCCAAGTGAAGTATTCGGGGTTGGTGATACGCTTCTTAGACTGCTCTCTAACTCTGAAAACTTTCTCAATACAAAAGCTGTTGGAATCCATTGCCACTGGACTCTCTGGATATGGAATTTGTGCTGAGGACCATGCTACAGAATTCTTGAATCATTTCATGGATCAATAAGTCTCTTCTAACTTGTGTTTTACTGTTTCTGTGTTTACTTTATCATGTATGTTTCATGATTTGAATAACAAAGAAAAATAATAACTCAGAATTTGCTTGTTTGCACTCCGTGTTCAGCCTTTGTTATTATTAATGTTTTCTTTAGAATTAGCATAAATAGGAATTCTTAACTGCTCCTGTTTCCCCTGGTTCTTTCATATTGGTTAAAGGCTAAGAAATTCTTAATTGCTTCTTGGTCATAATCATTCACTTTCCCTCTGTCAACATGATGAAGGATTCTTAATTGCCCTTCACCCACTGACTCCATTCCATCTGATTCTAGCTTATAAATTGTTTCATGACTGATTACCTTGCTCTATAGTACCACCCTCTGATAAAGAAACCATATCCAGCAGTTTATCCCCATAGACTCCATTAGCCCAATGGATTGAACTTCTCAGACTTACACCCCTGTTCTATTGAAAATCACTATCCAAACTCAAAACAAAAACCCTTGTACTTCATAACTAGCCTAATATACTTGAAAAACAAAGCTAAATTATAAAGAGAGAGCCCTCTCTGGGTACAGATTGGATAGAATCTGTGTCTAAAAGATTGGTCTGTGGTTACCTCGGCCGTATTCCCTTTTCTTACAACTTTTGGGGAACAACCTAAGTGACAACATCATTGGCGACTCTGCTGGGGATCTGAATAATTGTTTGCTACTGCTGATTGATTTCTTAAAGCTACAGATGGAGCCTAAAGTTAGCCAGGAAGCCTTTGAAACTTCTTTTTCTATGCAATTACAGGAGTAAATAAAAGTTGCTTCAGTCTGTCTCTTGTCTAGTTTTAGGCTTTGAACAGTTGTCTCAAATACTTGATCAGTTCCTTGTTTCAATAGCTCTTCAGGAAAATTAAAACTCCTTCATTTTAAACTTCCTAGAAAGATACTACAAAAAGTTATATCCTTTAAATATTTCAAGAAAAAACCAAAAAATATATTCAGAAGCTGGCTCCAAAAAAGAATGTCCGTTACACTATATCAAATCCAGATCCAAATCTCCCACCTGTGTTTCAAAATCCTAATCTCATTCCCAAGAAACTTAGAAGCCAACAGATCCAAGAACATTCTGCTATTTCATCCCTTGACATATATCAACAGAACCTTACCCAATCTAATCTCACTCCTGGAAGAACAATAGTCCTTTCTGCCATTACTGTTGCCTCTTCTAGTTCACCTTCAGCACTTCAAACTATCTTTTCCACTCCCCCATTCATAGCACCTACTTCAACTGTTATCCCTGCTCTTCTAACTGTTACACTTATCCCTGCAAATATGGCAAACCGATATGCTCCTCTGTAATTACCTGAAAATCCAGGGGCTATGCCTCAAGATTATCAAAGCAAAATCACTTATTTTGATGGTATTGGCACTTACACAGCTCAACAACACGCCAAGAAAATAATGGACTATTTTGAAAATTATGAGGTTGATGATGATGATGTAAGAATGAAAGTTTTTGTCCAAAGCTTAACTGGAGATGTAAGAACTTGGTTTAGAGCACTCCCTGCAAACACTATCAATAATCCAGAGGCTCTCTATCAGACCTTCCTAAACAGATGGGAAAATAAAAAATACCCTCTTCATATTTTAGCAAAATATGAAAACTTAAAGAGAGGTCCACAAGAAAGTGTGCAAGATTACTGCACCAGATTTAACAACGTATACAATGCTATTCCTCATAATCTAAGATATCCACCAGACTTGGTGTTGATCAAATTACCTAATGGATTTGACTCTGATATGGCATACCAGCTTAGGGAAAGAGCTCTTCGAAGCTTAGAAGACATGCAAAGCATAACTGTCAGTGTTAAGGCCAACCTAATTTCCAAACGAGCTCGAGCCAAAGCTCAAAGAAGGATACCCATCAAAGAAGAACCCTTTGCTTTTGAACAAAAAATAGATGCTATCATTAAGGGAATGGATAGACTTGGGGATAGGGTAGAAACAATTGAAAGAAAATCATCTTGGGATGGTCAACCAAGTAATGCTGGAAGAAATCCAAACTTTAGAAAAAACCAGAACCCTAACATGGCAAAGTCTGGGCCTGACCAAAACATTAGGCCCCCATTTCAAGAAAACTATGCTGAAGCTTCAACTTCTAGTGAGCCCACAGAAGACACCCAGATTAACTTAATGGGTTTCAATAGTGAACAACAAATTTTCCTAACACAAGAGGACCAAGAGGCTCACACTCTCGATCAACTCCAAATTCAATCAGGGGAATCGTTTGATTTTAAGTAGGGATATGATACAGCTATCTATGAAGTCCATAAACAATATAATCTAAGAAGTAGGAAAATAGATGTCCCTGATGACAATAAATAGAAAGAAACAAGGCAAACCATGAAAGCTAAAATCAAGAACTCTCCTATACACACTCCTCATAAAGCAATTCCTAACCCAAACAGTCCAACAATTGAGGATGTTTCAGATGATCAAGAACATGACAAACAATCTCCAGCTTCCATTCCTTCCAAGGAAATTGTGAGAGAACCTCCAAAAATTCACATAGAAACAATTTCAACTCATAAAAAGATGCTTGTAAAAGAGATAGATACTAAAAATGCAATAGAAAAATAAAACCTTGCTGTCCGAAATGCAAAAATACAAACTGAAAAACCTTGAGACCTTGAGACCAAAATAGGCAAGTTAAAAATAGCCATTCCATTGTCAGAGCTGGCTACGCATCATGTCTATAGAGAACAAATCAACAGATCACTACAAATTTTAGAAAACAGAGATGCAGTAAATGTCCTTGATGATCAACCATAATTAATCTTTGGTCTTGAAGTAAACAGGAAATCAGTAGATGGAGGAGTTCCTCCTTTCTATGTAAGTCTAAACATTCATGATAAAATTCTTCACAATGCAATGTTTGATTTTGGTGCTTCTCATAATCTAATGCCCAAATCCATAATGGAGAAGCTAGACCTAGATATCACCAGGCCATACAAAGACTTGTTTTCTTTTGATTCAAGCCAGGTTAGATTTCTAGGACTAATCAAAGACTTATGTGTATCATTAGTCCAATATCCTACCAAAACAATTTTAATGGATGTGGTGGTAGTTGATATTCCACCCAAATATGGAATGTTGTTGTCTAGGTCTTGGGGAGCGAAACTGTAAGGATCATTACAGTTGGACATGTCTTATGCAACTATCTCATTTTTTGGGCAACCAAAGAGGTTATATAGAGAGACTTTGATGAAGTATGTAGTGAGCAGTCAAGAGAAACCTCAGAATTTTCCCATCTATTCCATGCATTTTGATATGGACTCCTTCATACTATACAATGATGAAATTTATCCCCCAACTGATGTCAAGGCTTTGCATTTACAACAGAAAAAATTCATAAATGAAAAATCTGGTGTTGAGACCTAATAAATTTCTGTAAAAAATGATATATCAGACCACCAAGAAAAACCAGTTGAAAATAAAGAAGTATGCCTGCCCGTAAAACAAATCGTTCAGACTCCAAATCCTGATTATAAACTTGAAATCCTTTGGTATTTGGAATTTGATGGATCTGTCAACAAACTAGGAGCAGGGGTTGGAATTTGGATTCATAATTTGGAAAATGATCATGCTGAAGGACATGCACACAGGTTCAATTTTAGATGCAGTAATAACATAGCTGAATATGAAGCCCTTTTGCTAGGTCTCAAAATGATCAAAAGCTTAGGGGAATTTAGGGTGTCAATTTTGGGAGACTCTGATCTAGTGATTCAACAAATGAAAGGAAAATTCCTCACAAATGATCTCAAGTTAAGATCTTATAGAGCTGCAACAATTGAAATACTCAATACCTTTCTAGAAACACAGCTTGCTAAAATTCCAAGGAAACACAACTTGAATGCTCACAGTTTGGCAACATTTTCCAGCACGTGTAAACTACAATTTGAGCCTAATCATCATTTTACAACTGAGATTAAACATAGGCCATCTGTACCTGATAACACAAAAAACTGGTAGGTGTTTGACAATGACACTCAGATCAATAATTTCTTGACCTTAAAAGAAGAATTTTCCAGCATTAATATAGACACCAATACTGTTGGTGAGATTGATCAAATGGACAAAATTGAAACACACATTTCAGCTGAAACAAGAACTCAACTACTACATCCAACAAGATTTCCGACAAAGTGTTGCAAGACCTTAAGGAAGTAGACTTTGAGGAAGCTGTTGGAGGAGAATCTGAAGTCATTGATTTAAAGGACAATTATTTACCCACATGATTAACACCTTTGGAAGACATTTTTGATTCTAATGATATTTCAAGGAAGCCCAAAATATAGCCTCTAAATGCATAAATTAAGGACTGTAACATAGGAACCGAACAAAATCCTAAAATGATAAAACCGTCCAAAACTTTGCCTCCTCACCAAAAGCTTAAATATGTTGACTTTTTCAAGGAATTTCAGGATGTTTTTGCATGGAGTTATGAAGATCTCAAGTCTTATGATAATTCTATGATTCAACATACAATACCCCTTAAGGAAAATCAAAAGCCATTTAATAAAAAACTCAGAAGAGTCAACTCCATACTTCTCCCTTTAATTGAAAAAGAAGTCAAAAGAATGTATGAAGCTAGGATAATTGCACTCATTAGATTTTCAGAATGGGTCTCTAATTTAGTCCCCACTAGGAAGAAAACAAGGTAAATCAGGCTGTGTGTCGATTTGAGGAATCTAAATAAAGTCTCTTTAAAAGACCACTACCCCTTACCTAAGATGGACCACATTTTACAAAGGGTAGTAGGGGCCTCTAGGATCTCACTATTGGATGGATTCTAAGGTTTTAATCAGATGTTAATTCACCCTGATGATCAAGATAAGACTGCATTTACAACACCTTGGGGAACTTTCAAATATGTGAAAATTCCATTTGGACTCAAGAATGCAGGGGCAACCTTCCAACGTGAAATGCACATAGCTTTTGCTAAAGAAATCCATGATTTCTTGGTCATATACCTAGATGATCTCACTGCCTTTTCCAAATCAGACCAACAACACTTAGGTCATCTAAGACAAGTGTTTTTAATCTACAGAAAATATGGTATATCACTAAATCTTAAGAAGTCATTATTTGGCCTAGAAGAGGGCAAACTGTTAGGCCACATAATATCAAAAGATGGCATAAGAATTGACCTAGATAGAATACAAGCTACTCTGCAAGTTCCTCACCTTAGAAATATCAAAGAACTTCAAGCTTTCCTAGGGAAAATCGACTTTTTAAGAAGATTTATACCCAATCTGGCCGAATTAATCAGACTGCTAAATAACATGTTAAAGAAGGATTCCAAGGTCAAGTGGACAGTAGAGACCAAACAAGCATTTGATGAAATTAAATTGGCCTTAACTAAAACACTAGTCCTTACAAGCCCGAAATTTGACAGAGACTTCATAATCTTCTCATTTGCATCGGAACATACTATTGCTATTGTTTTATTGCAAAAATATGATCAGGGGTGTGAAAAACCCATAGCTTTTTTCAGCAAAGCACTCAAAGATGCACCTTTAAAATATCAAATCATGGAAAAACAGGCTTATGCCCTTGTAAAAGCTATTAAGGACTTCAGAGTTTATATCTTATACTCTCATGTAATAGCTTATGTGCCAAATACTATTGTCAAAGATATCCTAACTCAGGAAGAAATTGAAGGCATACGTGGCAAGTGGATAGCCAACATTTTGGAATATGACATTGAAATTAGACCAACAAAGTTGATAAAAGGACAAGGATTAGCTAAACTTATGACTAAAACCAATTTTCAAGCCCTTGATATCAATGAACTGGATAATGAATAGGAGATGGTGACTCCACAGATCAATCAAGCCTTTTTACATTCACCTTGGTATGCTGATATAATTTATGTATTGTTAAACCCGCAGGCTCCTCCAGGGTTATCTAGAACTAAGAAAATATTTCTGAAAATGAAAGCTTCAAACTTTTGTATGTTAGATGATGCTTTGTTTTGGAAAAATCATGAAGGCATTTTACTGAATTGCTTAACAAAGGATGAAACTGACAAAGTGCTGAAAGAACTGCATGCAGGGGATTGTGGTGGACATTTGTATTGGAAATCAATTGTTGATAAAATTCTAAGGGCTAGATTTTATTGGCCCACCCTCTTTGCTGATGTAAAAAAGTTTGTAACTTCTTGCCATAAGTGTCAAATCTTTGAAGGCAAGAGGAAACTTCTGCCTCTACCTCTTAAACCCATATCCACTGAAAGACCATTCCAACAATGGGGTTTAGATTTTATTGGAGAAATCCATCCTCCCTTCTCTGGCCAACATAAATGGATCTTGACTGCCACTAACTATTTCTCCAAGTGGATAGAGGCCATCCCTTGTAGGCAAGCCAATAATTTAGTCATCATGCAATTTTTAGAAACCAACATCCTGTCCAGATTTGGTTGTCCTGAAAAGATTATTATTGACAATGCCGCTGCCTTCAAATCCAAGAAAATGATCAATTCCTGTCACAAGTACCACATTACCTTGGGCCACTCCACAACCTATTACCCTCAAGGTAATGGTTTAGCTGAATCATCCAATAAAAGCTTGTTCAATATCATTAAGAAAGTATTGGAAGAAAATAAGAAAAACTGGCATAAGAAACTTATCAATGCACTATGGGCAGACATATTGACCACAAAGATATCCATTGGAACAAGCCCCTATGAATTGGTTTATGGCATGGAGGCTATATTCCCTTCATCTTTTGGGAGTCCTTGTGATAAAATTGCTACAAGAAGTGCAGGCAGAACCCAATGACATTCAGAGAAGGATAATGTTAGGATATTTCGACACATAGGAAATAGTTAAGTTCATCTTGGTCTAGTATAGAGTTAGGTATATAGTTAGGTAAAGTGTGTTTCTTTACCGTTGTACATTTTGTAACTTACAATCCGACGGTCACGATATGTAGTGATCCGACGGTTCATTCTCTCCTCGGTATTACCGACACTTGATCCGTGGCTTGACACCCGATTGGTCCATGAATTCTATTTAAAGCGCATGGAGGGTCATTTGTAGGTTAACCGTGCATGAGAGAAGCTTATGTAAATTTTCATTCTTTTATTAATAAATTGCCTTTAGTAGCCACCGTTGGCGCAGGCCGTGGACTGTTTCCCTCTCTGAGGGTTTTAACCACGTCAAAATACTGGTGTATTGATTTGTGATCTGTTTGTGAGCGGTGTCCTTTTGGTGTTCTGTCTGAGGAACTTACCCTGTAAATTCCTACAGATAAATCAGATTATTCGCCTACAACAGACTAGAGAGGAAGTATATCAGAGATCTCAAGTGCTACAAGAAAAGCTAAAGAAGATATTTGATAAAAGGACTAAAGTAGAAGATTTCTATATAGGAGACAAGGTTTTGAAATGGGACTCCAGGGGGGAAGATAAAGGAAAACATGGGAAGGTTGACTTCCTATGGAGAGGACCTTTTGTCATCCAAGCTATACAAGGAAACAACACTTATTTTTTAAAGATCTTGGATGGTGCAGAAGCAGAGGGAGGTCCAGTTAATGGCAGGATGCTCAAGCACTATTTTGATCCGGCTATTTGAGGTATTTTTGTCTTGACCTGTACATACTTCATATTTAATAAATGTCTAGGCTTGGATTGGACAACAAGTTTATTGAAGTTAAAGCCCGAAATGAAGGCCCTAAGCTTCACAACTATAGCTGTTATAAGTATAATAAAACAACCAGCATAAGCAAATTTCAGAGAAAAACAGAGGTGTAATTGTTTGGATCAGCTCATGAGAAATATGCATATTTTACATGGTCCTCTGTACAGTTTGTTCACTTACAACAAAGGAAAAATGTTAGTAAGTAGCAAGAATTGTACATAAGGCCATCTGACCTGTTGTTATTGACTTGTCATCAAGAAAAGCCATCCCCAAGTGGAGCCACTGTTAGGTTCCTATACCAATGTGTGTCATTTTTCATAATTGACATTGAAGAGTTGCAATATGTTCATACCTTTGGATGGTTGCAAATGTTTTCCACATTCCCAAGAAATCAAAAAAGTTAAAAAATGTAAAGAGGGTATGCCCTAAAAGAAAAATCAAAGGGAAAGAAAAATGAGATGGTCAAAAGAAAAAATGAAAGAAATGAACCCCAAACAAAGGACCATGAAAGTGTGGAAGTCCAAAATGCCAGTACTATTCTATTTTTGCAATGATATTATGGTATGCAACTACTGATTCATGCCACCATTGACGAATGGAAAAATAGCTTAATCTTGGTCAGTTCATGTTTGAATTTACTTGTCTTAGAGATAGAGAATGAAACCTATCCAAACTATTCAATCTTGGCAGGTGAATAACTAGGTAGAGAAGCAAAGGAGTTCAACTGCTAAATCTGAGCCCTTGGATTTTATAAAGGTAGATATAGATAGGTCTCTCATATAAAGAAAAGAAAAGTTGAAAAAGGGTCTGCTAGTCCAAGTGCACCCATAGAAAAAGAAGAAAAAATGTTAGATACAATAGGCTGGGTAGGCAGTTTTTGTGTTGCAGAAGCATGCTAATGGTTAATTTTGTCTCTCAAAGGATATTTATCTTATTATTATCATAAGTACCTTGGAACTTGTCTGGTTACAAATCAAGTGAGGCATGACTGACTTCCCTTCACACTTCTCCCAAAATCACTCACTAACCTCCCCCCAAGGATATTGAGATCTGCTCAATATTCCTAGATCACTCCGTTTCATGAAAACGTTTAAGTGAAGTCACAACTTTTCTTAGGCACAAAGCCACATTTATTGTGTAAAGATCCTCTTGGTCCATCATCCTAAGTTATCCAACTTCATAGCTTGGTGCCCTTTCATTTCCCTAAGCTTAAGTTTTTGACTTTACAACTTAATGCTTTTTGGTCAAATAAATCTTTCATATTCACACATTAACCTTATTATATTATCCCCATATAGTTGGTTCCCCTACCCATATTATGTAAATATATGGAAAATCCCTGGAAGAATTTAATATCCCGCCCCTGCTAACTATAGAAATATGTCATGGTTTTAACGAGATTATAGGTTCATCTGGAACCTTATAAAAACCCTCCCTGCGCACAAATATTCAAAAGTTGATTAACATTTGGTTAATTAACAGTTTAATTCCCCGACAACCATTCGCAATCACCCCGAGAAGTCTTAAACCATAACTTATGTCACGTGGGTCCCGCGCTGTAGTCCTCTGCCAGCTCTGTTGAGCGCCAGCCGTTAGATCTGGGCTTGTAGATCCAAAGGCCCATAACCATATCGTGGCCCCCTCCACACCAATCGTTAATGCCTGGGGAACGGTGGTATCGCACCTGTACCAGGGACACGCGACATCCTCCCGCCGTGCTTGCTGCCCCTCCTCCGATACCACCTTAACTGATAAAGTGGTGTGGACCAATACCGCTTACCGCCCTCCGCTAACCCCCCCACTGACATCATCGCCATGTCAGCCTCCCTACCCCGCGTCACGACAAAATGTCATGTCATGCTGACATCAACCAACCCAAAAGCGCCAAAAGCCCGCAAAGTCGAAATTTTGTTTAAAAAAACCCGTGAAAGTGTCATTTTCGCTCATTTCTATTCGTTTTTTTTACAAAACCATTGCATACAAATTAACGTCCAGGCAGATGCGTGAGCTACAGTCCGCCACCCCAACCAGCAAAGACCAGTCTCCTGCTGCTGCTCGTCGATTAACCTGCAAATTACTCTCGTACACATCCAAAAGCATAGGTATTTACCCTATTCCACCTTCCGAACCCGTGTTTTTAGTTTTCCTCTGTAAAATTATACCTGTGAGAGCCAAATCCAAGAAAAAAACAGTCTGTTAGCCCGCTAAAATTCACCAGAACTCCCATTTTGCCCGTTTTTCCAACAAAAACCGGACTTCCACAGCTAAAAACACAGTGAGTAAACATGGAAGCCCCCGCACCCATGGCCCTCAATGTTGCACCCTTCAACGCACCACACAAAGAATTTGAGTGGTTACCCTTGGTTGAAAGGGACTTTTAGATTCAAGACTTAATTAGTGAAAAAAACCACCTTCAGGCATTTTGTGAGATTAGGAATAGTCACAGAAGTAACTCTGATCCCTATGGTATATGCGAATCCAACTTGCCTATGTACTACCTCCCCTCAGTCAATGTATTTCCTGATATTATCCACCTATGTTGTGCCAATTATGAACCTACTCAGAGAGCAGTCATGACTCCCACTGGAACTGTTCTCTTTTATATAGCTCCTAAGTCCATAAATGAAATGTTACACTTCAAACCAACTTAGCCTCTGGCTCCTCTTTATATGGGATTCTTGCTTGAGCAAGGCCCTAAACTACCTAGTTCAGAGATGACTCAGATTACTCAAAAATTTATGAAACCAGACTGCCAGCACCGAGGCCCACCTCCATATGTGGATCTCTGGTTCAATGAAGTTGGAAGATTCATTATTAATATGATATCCTATATCCTGGGATTTAAGACAAGTGAGTATGTTGATGAGACCACATTAGTTTTGTTGTCCATATTTACTCCAGGACAACCCCCTGCTGTCAAATACGACTACGCTACATTCATTGCCAACAAGATCCATGACCAATTCTTGGGTCTAGACAGAGAAGGAGTCTTCAAGTACTCATCCTCTATATATCATCTATTCTTATACTATCAAACAAACATCTTTCAGTTTCGTATCAGAAAATTGGATTCCAAAGGAGAAAGAAGGTCTGTGATATTCTGGACCTCAGTCTTCCACCATGTTTTTGACTCTCATTACACCTATTGTGAATTCATTGACCTATTTATACATCCGGTCTCCTCTCTATTGATGAGAACTCCTCCTCCTAGACTCTCTAGTGATATGCAGAAGATTTTACAGTTGTCCAAAAACTATAGAATAGAGGACTTGTACTTTTATCAGAACCACACCGAGATCAGAATATATGGCTGTGAGTTGTGCCCTTATAAGCTGCCCAAATATGTGCCTATGAGACTATTTGCACTGCAGTATTTCAGGCAAATTCTCAATGCAGATTTAACTCACTTTCATAGTACAAAGAAAAAGGCCCAGCTAAGAATAAAAAACCAGCTAGGCCCCTTCATCATTAACAAGAAGGAAGTTTGGGTAGATGTTGATAAAATATTGGGAGAAGATCTTAAACTGAAGAAAGGTTTCCGGTGGGTATCTTATGATCCAAATGGCTTCATAAGTAATAGGAGAGTAAAATATAGGATATCAGCCTATAAACATTCTAGGCTCCCTGAAATAGAGCAACTTGCCAATCAGGATGAGTGGGTAGAGGGTACATTGATAGAAGAACTTACTGAGCAAGAGAAAATGGAAAAAGCCATGAAAGATCTAGAAAAGACTCTTGACCTGGACCCTTTTGGACAGGTATTTTTCAAGCTTTCTCAGAAAAGAGGAGTGGGCACATACTCTGTTGGAACTTCACAACAACCTCTACAGGAAACTAGTGCACCAGGTACAGGGTCGTAAAACGGAAAGGAAGTAGCAGGCACAAAACAACAAGTAATGACAGACCAGCCAACAACTTCAAAGGAACAAGGCCAAGGGCAAGTTCTTACATCACAGACAAAGGCACCTGAAATCCCTGCACTACAAACTCCTCTAAATGAGGAAAAAGGCAAGAAAAGGGACAGGCAAGAAGACACACCAAACAACAGTTCTGCAGAGAAGCCAAGGGCGAAAAGGCAGAGGTTAAACCCCCTATCGGAGGAGGAGTTTATTGAGGAGATCACAAAAAGTTTAAGGGGAGAAAGAATAGTCAGCCAGGATACATCCCCGGTTATAGAAACATCAGCCAGTTCACACAGGCAGGAGATTGAAAGACAACATAGTGTGGAATTTTCATCCACTAGGCCACAAAGCAAGCAAGGTTCTGATATTAAGAGGACATTTACTGAGATAAAGGCAAAGAATGACCCAATAAGAATTCAACTTTATAATCACTCGCTAAAGATGGCCCCCACAAATCATTAAAGGTTAATGTCAGCATTTGACATTCAAGAAGGAAAAATGATCCTTAGTCACTTTAAGCCCAAAATGTAGCAACCATAGTCAGTTGCTGATTACATCAGGACCAATCTGGAAGTGTTAACTAAAGACATTCATCCAATGGACCAAATTGAGTTTCATAAGCAAACTGGAGAAATGGTCTACTCCAGATTGGCAGATAAAGCATTATTGGCTCACAAATTGCAGAATTCATTGAATAATACCTCTGCCCAATTGGATTTAGAAAAGGCTTCCTCTTTAGCCAAAGATAACAGAATCAAGTCCTTGGAAGAGACTATCATTGAGCTAGGACATGATCCCAAGGATGCCAAAGGAATAAAATCATTAATAAAGAAGATGGAAGAGGACATTGTTGCCCTCAGAAAACAACTGAAGCTCCCTATTACTATGCATCCACAAACCACAAAAGTTGTGTAGCAAAAAAGAAGAGCAGGACATGATGGACTTGCTAATGAGGATGAATCAAATATTAAGTGAGATAGAGCAGGCATTGGAGAAAGTTTTACAAGAAAAGCAGGGAGAGTTGACCTCCCAACCACCTGAAATAGCTCCAATAGTCACAACTACTCCTCCTATAGTTATAACAGTAGTGCCTCCCACTGTTCCAGCAGCCACAACAGAAACAACTATAGGAACTTCAGCAACAGCAACAGCACCAGGCAGCAATACCAGCATGACAACATAGGAATTAATAAAGGCAATGGAGGAGCAAAAACTACAAGTGTCAGAGTTGGAAGAGACCAAAGAAAAATTGGCAAAGTTAGAAATAAGCTATGATAAATCTAAAATGACTGTGGCAGAAAAGGCAAGAGAGGTGAAGGCATTCGAAAAGGACCTCTCTTTAGATAAGCCTTTGGGAGAAATCAAAGGCATTTTGTGGGCTAACATTAGTCAATCCATTTGTAATGTGTGGAGATCTATTCAGGCTATATATGAGAAGATTGACTTAATAGCAGCAGCCCAAGTGGAAATTCAAAAGCCCAGGACTTTATTGGGACATATGCCCGAACAGGCCAACAGGGTAATTCATTTTTTGAACACTAAAACCAGTGAAGAACTAGCAGCACTAGACATCAGAGACAGGACAGGCACCATCCTAACAATCAAAAGAGTTCTGACCATGAGAACTTTGATGTAGAATTTGGAGAGGAGGTGCCAGGACGTGCAAGTGGAGATAGATTCGTTTATAGAAAGATTTGGAGTTTTGCATGAAAGGGCTTGCCAAGTCTATTGGGGAGCAATGAACGCCTGTTGAAACAAGTTGAGTACATGCACAGGTTAAAGAAACATGTTGCTGATAAAGCAAATGCTTCATCAAGTTCTTCAGAAGAGAAGGCCCTGTCATCTGGGCAAGCCCTCTATAACAATTTAGAAAAACTATTTTATATTGAGCATGAAGTGAAACATCTTTTTTTAGTCCAGCCTAACTTCTACAGGTACACAGACACTGATAAAACTTTGAGAAAGCTGCAAAGGCACAAGTTACCAGAGGAGCATTGGTGCCAAAGCATGTTGGAGATCCTATAGGCATATATTTATGTCCTCTTATATCTTTGGAAAAACAGAAGTCTATACTACGTGCCATAAAGCGGAAATCAAGAATGGGCGAGAATCACGCAGGGCAACAACGCGTTGAAGAAAAAGTAAATATAGCCGAGAAGGCCGAGGAAGCAGCACAAAATATCGGTGGAAAACAACTACCATCCGACTCACTGAGCCTAAAGTCAACATATCTCACCAACTAAAGCAGCCAGCACAACAACAGTTACTTCATTTATTCCTTCCTATTTTCAAGATCATTTATTTTCTCCTCTTGAGTTGGTAGAATGAGTTATTACTAGATATTATCTCTTTGAGATATTTTGTAAACACTTTTATATAAATACCTCCCCAAGTGAAGTATTCGGGGTTAGTCATACATTTCTTAGACTGCTCTATAACTCAGAAAACTTTCTGAATACAAAAGTTGTTGGAATCCATTATTGCTGGACTCTCTGGATATGGAATTTGTGCTAAGGACCATGCTACATAATTCTTGAATCATTTCATGGATCAATAAGTCTCTTCCAACTTGTTTTTTTACTGTTTCTGTGTTTACTATATCATGTATGTTTCATGATCTGAATGACAAAGAAAAAGAATAACTCAGAATTTGCTTGTTTGCACTTTGTGTTCAGTCTATGTTATTATTAATGTTTTCTTCAGAATTAGCATAAACAAGAATTCTTAACTGCTCCTGTTTCCCTTGGTTCTTTCATATTGGTTAAAGGCTAAGAAATTCTTAATTGCTTCTTGGTCATAATCATTCACTTTCCCTCTGTCAACATGATGAAGGATTCTTAATTTCCCTTCACCCACTGACTCCATTCCATCTGATTCCATCTTATAAATTGTTTCATGACTGATTACCTTGCTCTATAGTACCACCCTTTGATAAAGAAACCATATCCAACTGTTTATCCCCATAGACTCCATTAGCCCAATGGATTGAACTTCTCGAACTTACACCCCTATTCTATTGAAGATCAACATCCAAACTCAAAACAAAAACCCTTGTACTTCATAACTAGCCTAATATACCTGAAAAACAAAGCTAAATTACAAAGAGAAAGCCCTCTCTAGATACAGATTGGCTAGAATCTATGTCTAAAACATTGGTCTGTGGTTACGTCGGCCGTATTCCCTTTTCTTACAACTTTTGGGGAACAACCTGAGTGATAACAGGAATGAATTTTCTGAGGTCGTCCACATGAGAAATCTTTTGATTACCAGTCATTGATGCCTATCGTTAACAAACATGGGACTAATCACCAATAATGATAATGAGAGTCAAGGTCCCTAGTCCAATCTAACAAGTGCGAATAAATGAGTTGAATTCGAACACTTGAAAGAATCTATCAATCAGGAGAAAATGATGGTTTCCCACTCTCGATAGTGAATGAATTCACCACTGATGACCTCAAACCCCAAGGTACTACCAAATGGAATCTAGATCTTTGTCCCAGAGAAAATAAGCTGTAGTCAATAGGAAAAGATCCACTAGAAGGAAGGCATTAAGGCATCCGTCATTAATCTAGCATGAGTGTAGCCCGTAGGCCAATAATGTGGAACGAATCAGATGAAAAAGATGTAGTAACCCTATTGAAGCACGTTTCTAGCATACACAAGATGTAGCTAGCGCATGATAGAGACCCTCTGAACCAACCAATAATTAAAGTTAACACAGAGGTGAGGAATCCACCAATAGGGTCAAATGGAAAGCAAGGCACTGCATGAATCCCAATGTGTGATAATGAAAGCTGATGTCAAACACAAGGGAAACCACTTAGTCAAAGACCCATGATACTGATCGACGCTGACAACAAGGTGACTTATCAATAATGAAAATAGGGCCAGGGTGCAACTCTAGGCCTGCCCTTAGAGCAATATGTCATAGTCGATAAGGACAAGACTCACCATCAAGAAGTCAATGGAGACCTTTTCAAATTGACACGAGAAAAGGATCAATATAACTGATGTGATGGCAAACATGACACTGAAAACCAGGGATGGACTACTAAAAAATAGGCCAAGAGACACCGGAGAGAGGCCGACTCAGGTTTAATTCCCTTGAACAAAAGCGTGACCCAATGATGACTATATGGCAGCATATGATAACTATTTATAAGTTTTTCATGCAAGAGGCATAAGAAAACTCTCCATATGATTGGAAGAGGTAACCAATCAGAGGAGTACTGACTCAATAAGAAGTTTAAGGCTCACTTAAGTCAAAATAAATCCCACCCAAATGGAGGAGAGACTTTCTTTTGAGTGCTTTATTCAAGGGTGACACGACTGACACTAGCTGCCAACAAAATATGGAAACGTTGTCATGTTCCCACTCTTTTTAGAATATATATATATATATATATATATTTTTGTCTTTTTCTTTAAGTTGGAAAAAGAATAAAAGAATGCTATAGTATAGTGGAAAGAACGAGTGTCATAGAAACAGATGATCTAGTTCCTAGGAGGGGAACATTCCTATGCTCAATGCAGGGAGGCAAAACTGGTCAAGGACACTCAAAGGAATGTTCTTTCCATAGGTAAAAGGATGCATCAAGTTGTAGAAGCTAAGTGATTGCATGGTTGATTTTGTAGAAGACATGGTCAGATGAGTGGCTTAAACATGAGTCCAAGTGAAGCTAGCTCAAGGCCAAAAGGTGCAAATTGTCAAAATGCAATGCAACAATACAACTCAACACAAAGGAGCCTCTAGGGTATAAGGTCAGAAATTAGCACATAAGAAAGGATAATGTGTCTTCAACACATCAGTCATGGCGAGGCTAAAGAGGAATCCTGAGCCTACTCAGTATAGCAGCATGGGAAACCAATGTCAACGATGTTCTAACTAACATGCCCATGTAGAGGATGGCTCTACCATCACATCATGATTTAAAAATCGGTGAGGGAAAATGGTTTTCTAACCAAGATATGATGGGCTAATGTATCGTTGAATGGAGGCTAGTATGCAAGATGCAAGGGAAAATGGTTTTCCCTAACCTAAATGCCAGTGAGAGAATGATACCTGCCATGACGGGTCAGCGGTCATGGGATTGAAATAACATCTTGAAGAAGTCTCCAAAATTTCCTGAAAAAATATCCACTCTTGACAATCCAAGCCCACAGGTCAAAATTTCCATGAGACAAAAATCATTTTTTTTTTAAATTTGTAATTTCAAAGTTATATAATGACTTTTAGACTCACAGTCTTTTCATTTCTATTTGGAGAAAAGAGTTGTGGAGTAAAACGAAGCACACTTTCCTCTTAACAATTGGACCATTCAAATCACCCCAAAGTTTCCAGGTAACCCTCAAACCTTACTTGCAATGTTTTATGGTAGTTTTTAGAAGTTTTTTCAAAGTTTTGACTGTGGGAAACTATGCCAAAAAATTCAACTCTGCATACACATGGGTTGGATGTCAACAATCTGCATATACTACAGCCCTACATGCAACTGTGTGTAAAGGGAACCCGCGTGTATGCGAGTTAAAGTTTGAACATAAAAACTAATGGTTGAAACTATAATTTTTTGCAAGATGACTATCACTTGGAGGGAAAGAGAGCATACCACTATTGATAATGAGGTAATGAATGACAAAAATGCACTTGATGCTCTGATAGGCTATGGCTTACTTAAGTTCTTCAAAATGCCAAATATGAAAACCAATACACGCTTATTCAAACTTTTGATCCACTATTGGAGCGCAGAGTATGATGCTTTCATGATAGACCATATGCCTCTACGGATTGAGGTTGAAGACATCTATTTTATTACCAGTCTCTCCCAAAGAGGGGAGGTCGTGCATTCGACTGGCAGGATGAGTAGTCTTTCAGTAGAAGACTATGTCCATATATATTTCCCTGGACATCCAAAGAAGATTGGAAGTCAAATTCCAATCAAACATGTGGAATGTTTATCCCTGAGGATTTTAACATTTAGCATTGCAAGGGAAAATGGGTTATCTTCCCTGCATCAAGCATCATGAGTATCTATGAGCCTGGCAGTGGATTGTCTTACCACAATATTTGACTGGTGCACGCCTCTCATGACTAACATGAAGAGTCAATTGACCTCTAAACAAAAAGGTAAAACAATTTTTTTTGGATATGGAACCATCTTGTGGTTGTTCTTTTTTGATAAGGTACCTAGGCTATGTACCAAAGTATCAACATCCATTAGTAGCCCTAGAGATCCATGAATGGGCAGATGGGTGGACTTGATGAAGCATTTTGGGGGCGGAGACATGCCTTGAACGACTTTTGATGACGATTTTTTGACCTGGTGGGATCAACATATCGTCGCAGTCGATGACTACCCACATGTCGGCATGGATTTCACAGGAGATCCATATTTAGTGTTACCACCAAATGCAGCATGGGGAGACATAGGTAACAATTTTTTAAGATTTTGTGAATTTTTAAGATTTTTTTAATATGAAATGATCTTAGAAAATACTTTTGATGAGACAAAATACTAAAAAAATATAATAACCATGTTCTAGATGTGGGTCTAGTGAGACCTAATGGATTTTCGAGGCACAGGCATCACGGAAGAGGGGCCGAAGAGGCGACAAATGAGACAGAGAGAATCTTATATGTTGTTCAGAGAAACTTGGTCTAGGTACCTATGATAGCCATAGAGGATCTGCTTGAGGAGATGCAGTGCCATGTGGTAGGAGTATCTTGGGACTGGGTCTGGATACTTCGGCGTGTAGCCAATGCTGTGGTTAACTTTTTAGCCACTTATCCTGAGCTGGGTCAATAGATAGATCTATGTATGAATGTACATGATTATGGGCATAAGCCTAAAATTTTGAGGGCATCCTGTCCCAATTTTGTATATTATTTTTTGAACACTCCATCTATATACAAGCGATTTTATGATATATATACAGATTCGATTTTTGATGTTATTTAATTTGATGAATGATTAATATTCCAATCTAATGCTTGATTAACAATATAGTCTGCTAACGAATTCTCAAATCATGGAATTTGAACATATGTAATATAAATAAATGATCGTTGCAACACTCTCACTCTAAAAAATTGGTGATATAAATAAGGATCACGAACCAGATATGTGTTATTTAACTATGACACCACCATTTGTGAGTCTAGATAAACTACCAACGAATCAATCCCATAAGATATTGCTTCGGATAGTAAATTAAGAATGACAATGCATTTGGAAATGTTATTCAAAGCAAGGCCAATACAAACTCCCCTTGACACCATCAACTGGCCAGATGGATAATAAATCACCCAAGTCGTGGAAGCAAGATTCCGAGTGTGTCGACTTGCACCATTGGCGAATCCGAAATATATCAAATCATTCATCAATACCTGCCATAGTAGATCAAAAAAATGTCAATATCATAAAATGCCAGACAAATATGTACAAAGATACAATATATACAAACAAGCAATTAATTCATAAGCCCCTTTTTCCAAAACTCGCTTGACTATAAAAGGACCATACCACATAGATTTTAATTTGCTTGCCCCCAAGGCGTCTTTGACTTGGTCATAGAATAAGACAAGGTCGCCTTCAGAAAAAACCCGAGGAAAGACAACTTTATCATATTGAGTTTTACTCCTCTTCTTATGGGCTTCGTTTATTATGGCTGCATCTCGACGTTGCTCATCAAGATGTTCCAAATGAACAAGGCATTCTTTGAGACTGGATGTCTCCAGAAGAAGTTCTATAGCTAGCTTAATGGACGAAATTTCACATTCAACAGGGAAAATATTCCAACCCATAAACTAGTTGAAAAGGAGTAAAAATAGTGGTATCCTTAACGAAGGTTCAATATGCCCAGAGCACCGGGTACAACATGATGTGCTAATTGGATCGACTTTTATCAATTTTCCTTTGCAAGATGGTCCTAAAAGACTTATTCACAGTTTCAATGTTTGGTCCCTATAATACTAGTGATTACCCCATTACTATTGTAGTTGTACCCCTTATTAATATTGTTGTGCCCCTATTTGTCCCCATTTTTTTATTACTATGCCCCATAGAATCCCTCTATTGTTATTTTTGTGGCTTTATATTATTATTGTTAGGTCGGCTGGGTTATATTGTGACTCCTTAGACTCCTATATATAGAAAGGAGGTTTGTCATTTGAATCATCCAAGAATGTTCATTTATGTAATGTAAAGGAGGTTGCCCCCTCGAAGAGGCTGAATTCTAAGGCATTGATCTATCTTTTCTATCTTTTCTTGAGCTGGTTTCATAACAGAAATTGTGGCCTCTATAAGTGTGATTAGTGAAAGAGAACCCTCAACTAGTCATTTCAACGACTCCAACAAATTGTGAATTGGGTTATGGATATCCACCAATATTTTAATTCAATGATAATTCAAGTTGTGGGTAAACCCCACAATTTAGTTAAAGGCTAAATTAAGCTAAAAGTGATTGTCATCGCACATGCACACTTGGAAGACTAATGGTAACCATGCTTTGCTTGGAATTGCAATTATGAAGCAAACTATAATCATCCTCAAATAATTATATCACCAATGAATATATTTTCTATCCAAAGAAATTACAATTTTTTTCCTTTAAATGATGCCAAATATTCTCTATTCAAAGGCCAAATTGATATTCTACAGAATGATCCAAATTAATGTCATTGAGTAAGGAAAATGTATGTATTTTAGTGTAAAAGGAAAGCTCTTAGATCCATGTAATATCAATTTATTTAACAACCAGATCCCTTTTAGCCTAAATGAAATAAATTTCATTAGAATGAATTCCTATTAGCAATTTAGCTTGGAATAATAGTTCATTAAACACACTAATGTAACAATTTCATCATTCAATAATTGCACAATAAGCATAGAAAAATTCATATCACAATGAAAATAGAGATTTGACGTTGGAAACCCAACTAGATCTATTGGATAATTATTATGCCTAGGAAATTCATCATATAGGGTGAGCTATACATGCTTAGAAATACCATGCATTGTTACTCACAAAATCAATTGTAGGTTCCCATGGCTCAAGGATATATTCACTCATCATGGACAGGCTCCTTGACTCATCCATCCATCAATCTTCAAGTAGGTTGCACTCTTCAAGGTCTCATCTTTTCTACTACCCTTCAAGCTTCCCAAGTTCTCCTTACTTTCCCTTATTAATGTCACTTCACTACATCATTTATTTTTAATGCGATACTCTTGGAAGGGAAACCATAACAATGGTTTCTTTCAACTTCCAAGGACATTTTCTCAAATTTTCAAAAATATAAACAAACAATTACATGCTTATTACAAATTTAGAAGAGTTTTTTCAAGGATCCAATTTAGATTACACCTCCCCAGTTGCAGGCTTCTAGTATCTAAAATATAAACCATTAAGAATATGGAAACATATGGCCTCTGTTTGCCTCTCCATATGCACCATTCCCTTATTGTTGAAGGTTTCCTATTTCTTACTTCTTTCCCCCTAATTTTTTTGCTAGAGAAGTTTCTCTCTCTCTCTCTCTGCGCGCTTTAATCAAGCATGCCTTACCATCCTTAACCAAGTGAAATATGTTTTCTCTTTTGTTAAAGGAAGTATTTTTATCCCACAGCTGTGGGCCACCAAACATCAATCCACAAGCATCCAATGGTGCCACTTCATCAACATAGTTAGCATTAATGGAAAATATTATTTTATATCTTTAGGTGATTCTCGTGACATATTTCCTTTCCAACCATGCTTGTGAATTTGGCTGCACTAGATCATAAGTTTCTATACCAAGCTCATCAACTAAGGTTTTAGAAATTAGATTACATTGAGAACTCACTATGTTCTTTACTTGAAATTGGCAAAAACTATAGCTTCATCTAGATTGGAGGTGCCTTATATCATTTCTTCATTTGTATCAATTTCTATTTTTTATTTCCCATTGGACTTTAACCACTTGGGATGCAATTCCAAATTAAGTTTCCAACACTTGTCTTCCATGTGCTCATCGACATTAGAATGTTTTCAACAACTATTAGAATCCCTCCCTTTCTTGATTGTGGTTACCATCTTCTTGTCTCTCCTCTTACTAATTTTTTCTTGGCCCACATGTTGTTTCCTCTTCTTAAAATCCAACTCAATACAAAGAGCCTTATTGTTTGCCTCATTTATGCTTTTGCAATATTCACCATATCCAATTCAATATTTGGAATAAATAAAATATTCCAATACTAACCACAATTAAAATAAATTTATATATAGAAAGAGAAAGTGGTGGGTAAATAATCCAAAGTAAATATTTCTTCTTTTTATCAATTTTAATGTTAACTATTATACTATAATATATATATAATAATATATATATATATATATAATTGATGGTCAAAACATTTCATTGGTGTGGGGTGTGCTGCTCCTTAATATAAGGGTTTAGATGTAATTTATTATGTTTTCACATGGAGTGTGTGTGTGCGCCTTAAGTCTATATCGATCATGACTTGGGAGGGATGAAGTTACTTGAAGTAAAAATGTTTTTAAGATTAAGAATAATTGAGAAGAAAAATTCAAAGAGATTTGGTCCCTCATGACTCATAATAGTGGCGTATGGATTTTGGTTAATATGTTTGAATAATGTGTTGTGGAGTATTTCCTCCCATTCTTGATATGGATTTGAGATACACATATATACTACATGTCAAATCCATATTGAACATGGAAGGAATTATACTATACATAAAACAAGTTAATAATACATATTAACTTCATATATATCATGCACAAATAGAATAAGTCTATTAAGGTGAAAACATTTTTAAAATTGAACAAAAAAGAATGACTAGATGTTTGGCACTAAAAATATTTGAACCCTCTCTCAACTTATCATAAAACCAAAATTAAAATGTTATATTGGTTTTATGCAAGCTTTTATAATTTTATAGAAGAAAACATGTTATGTTGGTGTTGGATACATCATCACATATTACAGGTTGCACGACAACATAATATTATGTTTCCTTCATAAGTTGAGGTTGCTTTTGTGGTTTAGACGATTAACTAAGAGCCCCATTGGAGAAAAAGAAATTGATCACCTTACTTTCCATTGCAACAAAGGTGTGAGGTTAAAGAACTTGAATTGGAGCCTCCAAGTGTGTGGCGGGAAGACTAAAGGGCCCAATTTATGGAGAAGAGAAAACTCTTTGAAAACATTTCCCTACAAGTTTAGGTTTGGTGAATCGATCAGTTACTTGTGATATAAAGAGATGGTGTGTTATAAAGCCTCCAATGGAAAATGACATAATGATACAAAGAGTGAAAGGAGACTGGCCTTTGTGTAATCAATAACTGAATTCATAGGGTAAACTAATATATTGGCCTGAAAAATGATCCACATGGTGTTAGATGGATCCTTGTTATAGTAACTGCTCCATATTTACATGGAATTACAATACCATATAAATTATACTTTTATATCGATTGCAGATTTCAAGATATTCCTAGAATCTCACAGTCATGATAGAATTCAAACACACTTGACTTCTAGTAAAATTTCATTTCGAGATATTTCCCAGATCTACGATCCTTATGAGTTCCAACATATTTTAGGTAGATTATTGATGGGGCATCCTCTTTGTAGTATCATGTATTCGGCCCTTCGGGAGGCCACAAACCTTGTAGGATACCATCACTGCATAACGATTATTCAACCTAAGCATGGCTGTCCACCCCAATTTGGATTTTGTGGGTTCATGTATGTCATCCCCCTCACTTTGTCTTTCAACTAAATTATTTTAATTTATTTTAGGTCTGGGTTTTATCTAGTTGATGCACATTTCTAAAATAGAGTTTCTTTCAATTTGAAATTATTTTTTTTGGATTTTTCTTATTAGTTCCTGTCATCTGTTGCATAGGGATATAGTAATAAAATTTATTAGTTAGCATTAGTCCCTATGGAAATTAATATAAAGTTTTTACCATGTTCATAAAAGGATCACTGCTCAGCTTATAAAATTGATGTAATGATTTTGAGGACCAATAAGATAATTGATGGTTTTCTTTGGCCTCTTCCTGAGGTAGAGAGATTATATCCTTATGTTATTCATGCAATATCTTTGTTCAATGCATTTCTTTCATTTGTATTTCCTAAATGGAAACTAATGCTAGAATTAGTTTATAATCATTAAATGATATTCTATAATCATGGGAACACTAACTTTGGAACTAGAAGAGGACTAGTTGGTTGTGTGCATGTTGGTGTGGTGTCTACATGTTGGTGTTAAAATAGCAACAAGAAATTCCAATTTAATTTTTCCTTGAATTAAATTGTGAATTAAATCAAAATTCTATTCTCATAGCAACTTGTAATAGTTAACTAAGTTAAATTGACTTAGTTGGCTTAGGAAATTCGAGTTGGAAGTGTATCTAGAGTCATGTAGAGTGATCCCTAAATTTTAGGGGCCCTGGTTGAGTTCTTTGGAGTTGTAATTAATTAACTCAGTCTAACAGAGTTATAGCCAGATAAACTAGTTCTAACTGTTGGAGGAACTAGTAGGAGGTCCAGTAGGGGGGACGGGCACCAATGCATCCTCAGTGCCACATCAATTAACTGAAGATTCACTCATAAATAACTCATGCATGTTAGTTCAGAGGAAGACCCAATTGAGATTCGAGTTCAGGGACATTGTACTATCATTTCTATAATTTTCCAAGTTGTACAAATGGTGCATGCAATTAGTTGAGGGCATATGGATGGATTACGTATTTATGAAGAGTGTATTTCCCAGTTAAATATATGTTAATTCTCTTAGGAATTGCGCAAGGAAGTATGGGGTTGGTAGGAAATAGATTTGGCTAAGTGTTGGCTTGAGCTGATTTGTGAAGCAAAGAGATAGATTGCACTTGTGTAGGAATTGTTCGGGTTTAACAAGCATTGTATTTTATTCGCATATATTCTATTTAATGCAATATAGATAGTCATGGTTTTGAGCAATTTCTTTCCTAGAGAAATATTGTGTTATGTGCAATTTATATTCTTCCTTTTCTTCTTATTGTTTTCATCGATCAATTTTGGTTTCTGTTGAAGATTAGATTCTTGTCTTGTGTCTTAGCATATCACATAAGTTGTTGAATCTACAAATAAAAATCTATAGTTGGTGTGGTGTGTACAAGGCACTTGTTTTTCTTCTTATTCCATTAGTCCTCTTCCTAGAGTTGGAACTAGAAACAAGATGTTGACTTAAGGCCAATACCAAGAGATACTCACAAACTAAATCCTCATGCTTTATTTCAACCGACTTACTCTTCTATCAAATTCCTATTCCATCAATTGCATCCTCCATCCTCACCTATTCTCCAAGGAGCTAAATATGAATGAGATAAAATAGGAGCTTAAAATATGAGTCCATTTGACAAAGATTGATGAGAGCTTGTCTTTGATATTCTCCTTTCTAAAAATAGGTCACATTCAGGAGATCAAAACCCCCAACCCCTGAAGGGAAGAAAACAAGTATCTTTCTCTCAAATAGACCATTGATTCGAAACCAAGCCCATCCTATACAATACCTTTGAAAGACAGACCTTCTGCTTCAACCTCAAAAGTAGGAAGTGCCAACTAGAAGGAAGACTAACTGAAAAGATGAGGTATGCTTGTCTTCCTCAACATTAGGGGAATAATTATTTCTTCTATTTTGCAATAGCTTTAAATTGTTGAAACACATCATCCAATTCCTTTCCATTCAACTCATAATCAAGTTATAATAACCATGTCCTCAAAGGATCCATCACTTCATACATTAGTTCCATTGTTTAGGAACAAGTACCTGTAGGATAAAATGTGACAACAGATGCGTCAATCTGCATTTGATAAATATCAATAAACAATCCTTACATCAT
>APFE030658510.1:41280-52062 GCA_000404065.3 Pinus taeda
AGGGTAAGTTCCTCAGACAGAACACTAAAAGGACACTGCTCACAAACAGATCACAGATCAATACACCAGTATTTTGACGTGGTTAAAACCCTCAGAGAGGGAAACAGTCCACGGCCTGCGCCAACGTGGCTACTACAGGCAATTTATTAATAAAGAATGAAAATTTACAGAAGCTTCTCTCATGCACGGTTAACCTACAAATGACCCTCCATGCGCTTTAAATAGAATTCATGGACCAATCGGGTGTCAAGCCACGGATCAAGTGTCGGTATACCGAGGAGAGAATGAACCGTCGGATCACTACATATCGTGAACGTCGGATTGTAAGTTACAAAATGTACAACGGTAAAGAAACACACTTTACCTAACTCTATGCCTAACTCTATACTAGACCAAGTTGAACTTAACTATTTCCTATGTGTCGGAATATCCTAACAAGTAGAACGTTGCTCTTTAGTAGGTTGGTTATCAGTTACATCTTCAATGGTGGGACTAGGAGGATTTTGATGGGCTATAGCAAGGATTTGTAAGGTTTTTGTAACTTGAGGATTCCAATTTGTAGCTTTTACTTTCTTAGGCTGGTTAAGCACTGCTTTTTTATTATGATTAGGAACATCAGTGTTCTTCTTGCTTCTTAAGTTGTACTATTTATGTACTTTGAAAATAACAGTGTCCTACACTTGCTTATAGTTGAAGGATTCTCCTGTTTGGGTCTGTAAAAGTTGAAGCATATATAGTTCTTGATCATCTTGAGTTAGAAAAATAGTTTCTTTATCATCTAAGCCCATAAGGTTGATTTGGGTGTCTATCTCAGGGTCTTCTTGGTGTTAAGGTTCAGCATAATTTTCTTGGAAAGGTGGTCTAATGTTCTGATCATGCCCATTTTTACCGGTGTTTTGGTTTTGGTTTTTCCTAAAGTTTGCATTCCTTACTGGATTAGCCTGTTGGTTATTCCGGTGAGGTTTTCTTTCAATGACTTCTATTCTATCTATTAACATTTCCATTCCTTAGCTAAAGCATCCATCTTCTGATCAAAGGGTGAAGTTTCATCTTTCAAAGGTGTTCTTCTCTCGTTTCCAACCCTAGCTCTTTTGAATAGCAGATTAGCTTCTACGCTAATTACTACACTTTGGATATCTTCAAGTGTAGGGGGGTTCCTTTCTCTATATTGGAAAGCCATATTTGTGTCAAATTCATCTAGAAACTTAATCAAGGCTAAGCCAAGTGGAGGCCTAAGGTCAAGTGGGATTGCATTATACACATTGGTAAACCTGGTGCAATAGTCCTGAACAGTTTCGTTTGGTCCCCTTTTAAGGTTTTCATATTTAGATAAAATTTGAAGGGGGTTCTTTTTCTTCTCCCACCTATTTAATAATTGTTGGTAAAGAAATTCTAAACTATCTATGCTCTGAGGGGGTAAAGATCTAAACCATGTTCTCACTTCTCCAGCTAGAGTTTGGACAAAGATTATCATTTGAACATCTCCTATGTCAATCTCATGCAGTTCAAAATAATTTGTCATTTTCTTAGTGTGCTACTGAGTTGTGTAGGTTCCAGTGCCATCAAATAAAGTAATTTTGCTCTGATAATTTGCTGGTAAGGCACCATAAGGAGCAAGCATCACAAGGAAGGCATATACGACGGCCATAGCTCTAAGCTATACAGGATTGAGAACAGGAGTTGGGTAACTGGAGGATTTGGGGAAATAAGGGGAGTTGGTGTAATAGGGGTAGTGATGGGATGATGGGGGATCAAAGGTATGAATGGGGATGAAGGATGATCTTCAGAGGTGTGGGGAAATGATGGTGAGCTGAAAGGTGTGGAAGCTAACTCAGAAAGTTAAGGGTGTCTATCAGTGGTAAGGGATGACTAAGGAGAGTTCAGAAGGTACTGGTCAATTGACAAGTTGGCTCATTGGACCTCAACTTCTCTGGTGAATTCTCAATCTAGGATTATGTCTACAAGTTCACTCTCAAACTTGGTCCTAAATAGAGAGAGATTAAAATATTCATCAAAAGGGATATCTTCAGCGAATAACCACTTAGCAGGGCATGAATTGGATCTAAAAATAGGTATAGGGATTACTAAACTTTCCTGTCTTCTAATTATTCTTCGAATAAGGTTGGGATTTTCAAATACAGGGGGAGGATTTGGATCAGGGTTGACCCTGGTATAATGAGTTCTCCCTTAAGCCAGATTTCAAGTTTTTTATGATTTATTTTGGTTTTTTATATGAAATTTTTTAAAAATAACTTCTAATAACCCTTAAGATTCTTAAAAATAAAATTTGAATTTCTCAAAGGTTTATTAAAACTGAGTGTTTTGAATCCCCAGCAGAGTCGCCACTATGTTATCACTCCGATTTTTTCCTTAGAAGTTATCATAGAAGGAATAGTCTGAGGTAACCACAAACCAATATTTTAGAATTAGGTGCTATCCAACCTAAATCCAGAGAGGGCTCTCTCTTTATAATTTAACTTTGTTTAAATAAGATTTCAGGTTAGTTCTTAATGTTCGAGATTGTTTGTTTTGATTGGGTGGTGGAATTAAGAAGACAAATGGGTAGAGAAAATATTTAGGCCATTGGGCTATGGAGTCAATCAATAAAAGCGTAACAGGATTTGATCTATCACTGAGGGAAGAGTCCATAGGGTAGGCTAGCACAACGAGAGCAAATATACAGGTTCAAATGGGTGAAAGTCCTAACCAGGGTCAAGGGAAATGAAGAATCCTTAACTAGGATTGGGATGAAGAAAGGAAGGATGGCCAGTAGCAAAGGGTAATGAAGAATTCTAAACTATGGGACAAAGGGGGGGTAAACTACGGAAGTAAGGGGGCAATTAAGAGTCCTCAGACCAAGGTAGTTTAGTATAAAACATAAATAAAACAAATAGTTAAAACATAGAGAACTTAAGCTAATTTTGATGATATCATTCCTTGTTTTATTTTAAGATTGTATAAGAAATACATATGAATATTTCATAAATAAACAGAATACAGTATTTAAACATGAGAAAATGATACTTATTTGTTCCAATTATGCACAAGAATCCAGTGAAATGTCCTCAGCTTTATTTCATTTCTAGTAAAACTAGTCCAATCTTGAGTATAATAACTCCTTGGATAAAAGATAATATGTCTACAGAGATGTATTTTAATCCACACTAACTACTTCGATTTGTGAAGTATTTATAGAAAAATTAATACAGAATATCTCATAACTATATGCGAATTATTCTAGGAAACAAAAATTATCTTCAACACAAAGATAGAGACAGATGAAGAACTGTCTTCTAGCTGTCCCTTTTATTGTGACTTTGCTAGCTATTATGACTCGAATTTGGCTCTTGCATTTGCTTTGTAATTATGTGTTGGAATCACTTTCATATTTGACCTACTGATACTCTTTATTTGTGCTGTTTTGATCTTGTTTTACCTTTTTTACCTGGTAGTTATCCTTTATCTTATAGATTTACTACAATAACTTATAGTAGATCAGTCAAACTGGTCCACCATTCATTGTCAGGTAACTTCATCCTTATCATTTTCCTATAGATTTCATTAGCTTCTGTGTACTTGGAAAAACTAGGTTTGCTTGTGGACAAGTTCTTGACTTCATGTTCTATGTAGAACAGATTCTCAAGGCCATCATAAAGCACCTTTCTAGTCGGCAAAGATTTCACCCCTGAAGTACTAGCTTAGATCTTAGCCAGCTTTTCTAACTTTTCAATGTAATCTTCTTGGGTCATCAATTTTTCATGTATCACCATAGGATTGGGAAGTCCTTTTTCTCTTAAGATGACATACTTTAGCATAAATCTGTCAATGTCTGTTTGGATGCTTTGATATCTTTTCTCCAAATTAAGCATTAGGTTCCTTTTGGTAAGAACCTTTTTGATGTCTATGATTATTTCCGTTCTATCCTCTATTTATAATTCATCAAGTTGATATCTATTTTTGTTATTAAAAAAGGTGATCAACTGATTGAATTCTTCAGGTTTGTTTCCCAATTCTTCCACTGCCTTGTGGATTGCCTCTGTAGCCATTTTGACTAATTCTGTTTGCTCAAAAATAATCTGGATAGAAGGCCAAACATCATTGATGGAATCAATGATGTTGGCCCAAAGTATTTCTTTCATATCTCCTAATGGATCTTGTAGTGTTAAGTCTTTCTCAAGGGCTTTTATCCTTTATGCCATCCTTAGGTTTATCTGTGTTTCCTCTTTGTGCTGTATTTGTGCAATTTTACAATTGGTTTCTAGACTTGTCACTTGCTCTCTTAGTTTCTTGAGCTCTGTGGCCTAGATACTCATTTCTTCCATGGATTTGATCAACTCTACATTTTTCTCTGTTGGTGTCTTTGTGCTGGTTGATGTACCTGTGCCTGATGTAGTACCTGTTACTAGCAATGCTATAGCTGGAGGAAGTGTACGTGTTGTTAGAGTCGGTCTTGTCAGTCCTCCGTCAGAGATCAAAACTCTTTTTGCATTTCATTTTAGGTGTCTCATTCCATCATTCATCTGCATTCTGCTAGGGGCATTCCATAATATGACAGAAGGGTCTTGCCCCTCATGCCTTGCCTTGCTGGCTCTGGTCTGTTCACCAAAGTCAATTTTAAAGTCATGTACAATCTTGTTCGGTCTTGTGGTCAGCAAGAGTCATTTCAGTCAGTAGGTCTAGGGTTAGTTGAGTTGGTCCTCAACAATGTCAAATAACACCCAGAGGCCATGAGGATGTCTCCAATAAGTCTTCATTTCAGAATGTCCATTATCAAGAAGGCTCGAGAATGATTCTTCTTCAAAACGGAGTTTTGAAGAAGAAATCGTCAAATTTGTTTTTGGTAGTGAATATGTAATTTTAAAGCTTTCAAACATGCAATGTTTCAGGCGCAGCCCTAGTCATCCTCTACCAAGATCACATGCAAATCATCCCTGCAAATAGACAAAGATTTTCATCATTCAAAAATTCAAAGGAAGCAAAACAGAGTTGATAAGAAATGTCAAAGTTTCAAACTGTACAAAGTGAGTTTGCCAAATCAAAAAATCAAAGTTATTGAGACACTAAGATATTTTAAGTGTTTATAAAATTTGTTTGCAAGTCAAGAAATAAGCGTGAAAGCCAAAGAAAAATGTGGAAAGGCGAAGTTAGTTGTTTGGAAGGCAAACTCTGTGTGAAATCCAAGCGTGGCGCACTTGGCAACTAGCGCAGCGCACTGGCTGCATGCGGCACATAGAGTCAATTTTCTTAATGAAAATTTGCACTAACACGGTGCACATGGCGCGTGCAGCGCACTGGGTGTGCGCGCGGCGCACAGAGCCGACAGGCCAAATTTTTATCACTGCTGTCATCCAAAATCAAACAACGTCATTCCTTTATCCCTGTTTGTGTAAATATATACATGTACAATTTTCAAGCAGAATCGGAAGTGGAAAGGAAAATTCAAATATTTCAGTTTCAGTTTCATTTCAATTGAGCCTGGTTATTATTATTATATTTGCTACGACACCTCCCGATTTGAAAAGAGGGACATCTACTCAAACTTCATACTTCGATATCTATGGAGCAGAGGCAAGGATAGAAGCTCTTTTGAAAGAACCAAAAGTCCACACTACATTATCTTTACAGGATATTCAAGGACTAGTCATCTAGGTTTTTGTTGATGGATTGATGTCACCTTGGATATTTATCAAAAATAATCTGTTGATATCAAAAGTAGTACTTCTTTATATGGAAGGCCTTGACGCAACATTGTTTATGTCTCAATCTCATATGCTATGAAGTTTGAGAGAATGTTGTGGCAATCCGAGGGCTGTCATGGCTGTCAGCTTAGTAGCAAATTCGTCACAAACAATAGAGGCTCCCTTAACTTGAAAGTACAAAAGAAAGCGTCAAGATTTATCCCAAACTAATACTGATAATGAAGCTTCTGGAGCTTCGAATTCCAGGCAAAACTGGGGGCAGATCATGGAAGCGGTAACAACAAACTTCAAATCTCAGAAAGAAACAATTGGGACCAATAGAACGATTGGTAGAAGCAAATCATCCTTTTCAGAAGACCTAGAGCTTACGAGGGTGACATTGGTGGACAAGGAAGGAAAGGTTGTTCTTGAAAAATTGGTCAAACCTTCAAGAGCAATTATTGGCTAAAATACCGGGTACAATGCGATAACAGGTGAAATTATGGCCACAGTTACAACCACAATTCAAGATATTCAGGAAGAATTTCTGAACCTGGTTGCCAGAGAAACTTTTCTTGTTGGGCATTTATTGGAGAGCGACCTTTTAGCATTGAAGGTTATCCAAAATCTTGTAATAGATACAACCCTCTTGTATAAACATCCCCGTGGCACACATTTTAAGCCAGATTTACGAATCATCGCAAATTTTTTTTTGAACAGAGAGATTCAACAATCTGAAAATGTTCACAATAGTATTCAAGATGTAAGAGCTGCAATGAACCTAGCACTACTGCAGATTCAGAATGGGCCAGCATTTGGAAATTATCCATGTGGTTCTCGTCAAAAATTAGTTTCATTGTTGAGTGATCATGGTAGGAGATGTTCACTTATTGATTAGAAGGCCTCGATGTGGGTATTTAGGCAAAAGAGATGGATGGACATGTGTCCTGGCTCGGAAACCTTGCGATTAGGCTGGATTAGATGCAGGTGCTTTTTATCTAATCACAAGGCACCATAATATTAAAACAAAGTAACAACAACAGGAAGGTGAAAAGACCAAAAGCCAAAATTAGAACGAAGATATCAACCGCAACAGAGAGATAGGCACGTATGGTCTATTTTTGTCTTCAAGTCACGATTTCATGGGATCCACGCTACATTTTGTTTTTTCCTTTTAATTGGTCACCAAAGAGAAACAAGATGTAATGCTGCTCTTTTTCAGAATAGGTGGTTGGATTTCTAGCTTTTATTAGTTAATGATTAAACAACTCCCTATTTTTCATCGATCTGTTTTCCCACCTATGAGTTTATTTATTGTAAATCATTTGTAAGGGTTGGAGTTTCTGGGAAAGGTGGAGGAAAACTCAACACTTTACTGTATAGTTTGGCCAGGGAATTAATAAAAGGATGCAACTCTGATTCATGAGATTCCCGTGGTGTGAGTTTAGCAATATGTTTCTTCTTTGTTTCATATGTATTTTGTTATGTTTTATAGTTTCATTCATAATCATTTCCAGCTGAATGTTTTTGAGTAAGAAAGGTAGAATCCAATTTATTGCTCTGTCTTGGAAAACATTCATCCTTTTTGTGTCTTCTTCTATCTGAAAAGGATTCATTATACACGCCCTTTTTAGCCTCTCAACAATCTTTCCACTCCATATTATTTCAGTTAGATTGATAAGCTTCTTGCCTATCTTGTCTCATGAAACAATCTGTGTCTTTGATTTAATTTCTCCGCTCATGCTATTCTTTGTCCCATACAGCCCAAAAAATTTAGTCATTCAATAAAATACCTCTTTCATATTTATTTACTAGCCTAAAATCAATTCCCATTTTAAGTCATCTCGGACCCTATTGCTTATTTTTACCGAGATTGAATCGGAGAGAGCCCTCTCCTGCCCTCATAGGGCTAGCTACGAGGTTGAGCGTGGTTTATGGTTATCCTAAATTTTTCCTTCCTTCAGCCTAAGGCAGATTTTGGCTCTAACATAGTGGCGACTTCACTGGGGACGAAAATGGTTTGCTTGCAGATTGCCTTGCCCCAATACATATCTCAAGTTCAGATCTGATGGTTGATGGTGGACAACAATCAGACATAAGAAGGATGAAATCATTCACCTGGCAACTTCATTCACTGAAAAATCCAAAAATCAATGCTTCATGGTGACTCCACTGCAAGGAGATCAATATCTTTGAGATTTGTAAAATGGATCGGGTTGCAAGAAGATACGCTCCCATGAGCCGAGATCACATTCCAGGTTTTCCAAATAAAATTCCTAAGGTAGATAGGTAAAAGAATTTTTCTATGTTTAAAGATGATGGTAGGAAGGATGCTGCTTTACATCTAGTTCGATTTCACATGCATATTCGCAAGTTGAAGGTTGTTTTTCTTGAAGATTGCTTGATGAAGATATTCCTGGCCACCTTGGAAAGTGCAGCCCAATCTTGGTATGAAAGTTTTCCACCTGCTTGTATTTATTGTTTAAAGGATTTTCATGCTATGTTCTTTGAGAAGTATAAAGACTCTTATCCATCATTAAATTTAGTTCATGACTGTTGCAAACATGCTTCTACTTTTATTGAAAGCCTTGAGAAATATTATGAAGATGATAATTTCATGGATGATGAGATCATGGAAGCCCTGTATGAAAATCCATTTTAGGAGCATAAAGACGATCATGAAAATTTGCAGCAGGATCAAGATTTTAGTACGGTGGAAGATGAAGGAATTTTGCATCTTGACAGTCAACAGGAATTACATGAAATGGATCAGCAATATGAGGAAAATTTGTACACTCCTTCACCTGAAATTAATGAAGACAATCACTGTTTGAGCAAGAGAAAACAAAAAGTATTATCTCCTCTGTTTGAAGATGAGATAGATAAACTCTTAAACAGTCATGTTCTAGCTCAAGTTAACGTAGATATGCAGTGTGCACATGGTCAAGAAGGTGATGTGGAACTTCTTCCTCTTCTCAAAAGGATGATAGTCCTGTAAGTAGCTTTAGAGATCAGCAGGTTGAAGGTTTCCATATGGCTGAAATGATGAAAGAGAAAGTGTCGTTTCAGATCTGTCCATAGAAGAAGACAACATGCAAGGAAGTCCAGTTCTAATTTCAGAATGTGATAACGTAAAGACAAGTATTTCAGATCCAGATCCAGATTGTGATGACCAAGAATACCTCATACTGAATCCCATGAAGGAGAAATCTGCTACTGAAATCATCTGGAATGAAGAAGACAGAGTTATGGATCCAAATGTTCTCATGCCATCAGAACAAAGCCTTCATAAAGAGGTAATCCAATCAGTTCATAAACAACAAGATGAGATTTGCGGTCAAGTGAAAAGGTTTCTCTGGATGAATTTATGGTATATGATAGAAATGTTAGTGTTGGGTTTCAAGAATCATCTGAAGATTCTTTTCTTATGATTGATGAATGTAATGAGGAACATGATAATCTGGCTGTGATATCATATGAAGATGGCCTACAATATATTCAGACTAAAAAAGATCAGACCATACAAAATTCCCTTTCAGATTCTGCTTCATATGTCGTATATTTGGACTGCCTTTCAGATTCTTCTTCCTATGTTTCATTTTTTGAAATTTTCTTTGAAGAGGAAATCTACTCATCTACTTGTTCAGAATTTTTGAGGAACAAGAACATACTTTTACTGAAGTACATTATGAAGGAAGATCAAAATCAAAAGAGAAAGACACCTTGTTTCTTCAGCACGAGGTAAATCTTCATGTTTTTCAAGATCCTCTGGCAAACCTGTTGCAGTCAATAGTGAAGGTGTTTATTGCAGTATTCAGTGATGAAGGAGATCATGGTCAATTATCTTTTTGGATGCCTAGTTACAAGTATCTATTGTTGACCAGAAGATCTGATCAGGAGAATCAATTAAGAAGGCATCTGCTTGATTGGTTACATTGGCATTTTGATATAGTTTGATTGTATATTGTCTTGTACGAAACAGAAGTGTTCATGTACTACCACCAAGCTTTAAGTTTTAAGTTCAGGTCTTAGTATTTTGAGTTAGTCTATTAGAGTCAAGTTTTTTTAGTCATTTCAGTTTGCATCGAGTTAGTTTGAGTCAAAGTTCCAGTCAATAAATTGAGTCATGTTGGTCTGTCAAAATAATGGACTACATAGCCCAATGGACGAAGGCACTGTCTAGCTCTTCCAGAGATCTGTTGTTCTTGGCACCTCCAAGGAGCTACCATCCCCATTGGAGCCAATGTGAGAGTCGGCCTTGTGAGTCCTCCGTCACAGATCAAAACTCTTTTTGCATTTCATTTTAGGTGTCTCATTCTATCATTCATCTACATTCCACTAGGAGCATGCCATAATCTGACGGAAGGGTCTTGCCCCTCATGCCTTGCCCTGATGGCTCTGGTTTGTTCATCAAAGTGAATTTTAAAGTCATGTACAGTCTTGTTTGGTCTCGTGGTCAGCAAGAGTCATTTCAGTTAGTAGGTCTAGGGTTAGTTGAATTGGTCTTCAACAATGTCAAATAATGCCCACAGGCCATGAGGATGTCTCCAATAAGTCTTCATTTCAGAATTTCCATTATCAAGAAGGCTCGAGAAAGATTCTTTTTCAAAACAGAGTTTTGAAGAAGAAATCGTCAAATTTGTTTTTGGTAGTGAATATGTAATTTTTAAAGCTTTCAAATGCGCAATATTTCAAGCGCAGCCCTAGTCATCCTCTACCAAGATCACATGCCAATCATCCCTGCAAACAGACAAAGAGTTTCATCATTCAAAAATTCAAAGAAAAACAGAGTTTATAAGAAATGTCAAAGTTTTAAACTTTACAAAGTGAGTTTGCCAAATCAAAAAATCAAAGTCATTGAAACACTAAGATATTTTCAGTGTTTATTGTTATAGCTCCAAATCTCACCATTATGGTTTGTGATGCTACACCCATGGCCTAGGGCAAGCCCTCCTTCCAGACCTGGTCCAAAATCTAAAAAACAGTGTTTTATTCCCTGTACGCGACATTACCCTGAGTTTAACGCGTGTATACGCGGGTTCATACATACCCAACCCGCGTATATGTATTAAAACACTTAAAAAAATATAAAACTCCTTATTTT
>APFE030658511.1:0-14076 GCA_000404065.3 Pinus taeda
AGGAGGGGGGAAGCAGAGGAGGAGGAGGAGAAGGAAGAGGAGGGGTTGGAGGCGGAGGAGGGGGGAGGAGGAGGAGTGGATCGAGAAGCACCAAGCTTTGGTTTTACACTCCCATTATGTATTTAGACTAGATTTAATTTTTGTGTCAGTCCCGTTGACATTCATATTAGAGTCATAATTTATAGATGTCTTTTCCAACATGGATACAATGTGTGCTACATTTGTGCATTTCTTTCACCACTTTTGACACTATTTCCTTCTAGATTGGAATATAATTTGTGCTTCTTATATACTTTAGTTATAATTATTAAGATATCTATTTCCTCAAAGAAACTTGTATGTTCCAAAATATGCATGTTCAATTAATTACACGTATTTCTATTAAATATATGAATAATAAATAGTAAGATTTAGTTCCCTACAATAGCGTATATTTGGAGCATTTTCTTGCCCAGGGTGAATTAACAGACTCATCCAAAACCATATAAAAAAAAAATTCCATCATTACATCTAGATGCACCAATCATCACAATAATAAAATTACATAGTCTCGTACTTCATAGCAGGACTTGTCTTCCATGAGTAAAATTTTTAGAATTTGTTTTAGGATGGAATCCACTTAATTAACCATAAATTAATTTATGTCCATTTATATACTTTTATTTGAAATATTTCTTGGTTTTGACAATGATCTATGGAAATTGCACTTGTGATTTTATCTTTTCTGTTTTCCATTTACCTCATAAGAGTTCAACATTTCTTCCCTTAAGATCTGTCATAACTATCATCTACATTGTAGTTAAGCTATGTCCTTGCATAGGAATCATTGACTCATAATTTTAATTTTAATATGAGTAAAGTAATATGGTGATAGTATGGCAGAAGAGACCTATTGGTACAAAATTAAACATAGTATTCAACTTTCTTTATTCCCCATTACTCCCGTGTCTATTTATCCTACATGATGACCACATCCCTAGAATTTCTCATCCAGAGTGACTTTTCTATGTGCAAGTAAGGATAAGTGTTATCCAAATTACATAAGAAGATAGGAGAATAACCACTCACAACAAGTTGTCATTTGCTTGCTACAAGTTCGGTAGCTTGACTCGCTTGCCTACCTGAGGGATAGTTGTCCTCGACCTAAAGAACACCTCGTGTTCTTATTACTTTTTCACCCAAAAAGAAACTCATAATTTCATAATACCTTTACAAATATTAGGATCACCTAAGGTGAATAAGGTTATTGTTTTCAAGATGGAATGCAATTTCAATGCTTTAAGGTATTAAAGGAGCTCTTTATCCTTATTTGAGTAGTGAGCGATAACAATTCGATACTTGGCCATGGAATGTCCAACCAAGTCTCTTTTTCTCAGATAAGGTGGATACTCACATTGTTCTCCCTAAAACCAAGAAAGGATAACCATTATCCTACACCAAATTCCTTTCAAATACCTCTAAATCAATGGATAGGGCCAAAAAAAAGGCATTATTAGGGACTGAAAGGGAAACAACAACCCTTAATGGGATTTTATCCAGCAGCCTAGTTGGGAAGGTGTCTCTTTAGCTTTAAATCTACTAATAAAATGAACTACTTCCAAAAGCTACCAAAATCCAACCTCATCACTCATAGTAAACTATTATAGGGTCGGTGTAGACACACACAATCACTTAAACCATTATTACTTAAAAGAAGGCAGGTGGAAGTGATTTTACCTATGTTGTGATTCTATTACCTAGAAATTGGATTTGATGTATTTGAAATTTTTTTATTTGTATTTAGTACTAAAGGAACCTCTGGCTTCATTAATAAACTATTTTGACAGTTTATTTTAGTATCATTCGTTGTCTCGATATTTTTTTCGTGGTCATGATTTATCTCTTGCACTTCTAACTACTTTTGTAACTTTAGAGAATGCTCATTTCCTGTTTAAGAAATAACCCTGAGGCTAAGGTTCTCTAAAATTGAGAAGTACTCATTAGAAATCAAAACTTGAAATCACCATATTTGCTTCATGCCTATTTGTGGTTCTAGCATTGCACCAGATGTCCAAGGATTTAAACATATGGGCATTCTTAACTTTGTAGTAAAGATTCCGAGCATCTAAAATGGCATCACTAGAACGTCACATTTCTTGTGGTGTGCCTTTTACACTACACTTTTGTAGGGCTTCTTAGCGCTTGAGCCAATGACCATGAATGCATCTTGCACTCATTAAGATAATTGAGGATATTATGTTCAGCAAAGAATATAGTTAAGTCATATTAATCACATTAATCAGTCGATTCACATTAGGTGATGGCAAGATTTGGAAATTATTTCATGGATGTCGCTTGACAACATTCACTCCCTGCAAACATATTAAAATTTCCTCTAAAATTTCAGTTTGATTTCAACTATAAATTATGATTTTATACTTATGTCAGGACCATGCATTTGCATAAATATTCAAAGTTACAATTGTTCATTAACCCAATGTATGGTTCAATCAGTCATACTTTCTTCTAAAATATCGAAGTTCATTGCATGTTAGTAGTAGCAGTTATTGGGGTTTTATTTGTAAAGATATCTTAACAAATTCCTAAAAGAAATTCCATCGATTGTCTTTAATTTTAGAACATCCCAACTTACCATGACTCTCCTGTCTACTTTGTTTGTAAGAAAAATTTCAATATTTGAGTTATGTAGAGTATTGTAACTTACTCTTTTAACGACTCACATATTTTACTTCTTGGTCATGTTTATCTCTCTAGAAACACTTTAGGTCCCTAAAGACTTCTTTGTGTGAACAATATAGTAGGTCCCAATATAATTTTCTTATTTTTGCTTGGTAAGAAATAGAGACGAATTTATAATTTTTACAAAACCTTTACTTTTTGGAAACTTATTAATTGTACATATATTAATGTCTATAGACTTATGTTATAAGTATCCTCATTTTAAAAATCTTATTATGTCTAAAACTAATGAAATTAAAGCATGAGTGTGTAGACTAAGTTCTATGCATACAGAAGGAATATGTTGGGCTAGAGTATATGTGTAATAGGGTATATCCTATTACTATGCACAAGGTGGGCAAAATCTAGCCTTTAGCCTTGCATATGTCTGCCATAGTTTTTTTTCTTGTGTTCCTTCGCTAAATTTAACTTGGCTTAAATATGCAATAGTTGTCATAATCATTCATATATAATCATCCCATAGACAAGGTTAATACCCATAATTCTACACATGCTTACATCACATCATAGTGCAAGGCATCAATCATGATCATTCAAGATCATACATCAGGTTTCGTTCCTCTGAGAATTTAACATAAGGATTAATGGAGTCATTATCATAAATACACTATAGTTAACTTCTTGATGTAACATGTCCATAGTCCTATTGGTGTATCTTATGCAATACTAACCATAGTGAATAAATAGTTAAGATGACCCTTAGTAGATTCAATTCATAGTGCAAAAGGCCTAGCATGGATAACCTGAACCACTAGCTCTATGATGGAAACCTTAAAACATAATTATTCATCTTACCTAGTTGTTTCATGCATCAATATTCAATTATCTTTCTACACAAAGATCACACATGTAGCTATACACATATGTTGAGAGAATTCAACAATATACAAGGTAAGGAAAAACATACAACAAATCCCATGCAATGGAATTCTATAAGAGAAATTGAAATAATGTCACATGGAAAACCGAGAACGGCCACCCAACTTAGAATTGCCTGCTTCCAGTTCACCCCCAAGATGAGAGTTCTTTTCATTGATCAATTGCCTCATGTTGATCTCTTCCATAGGTATGTAATACCCTCTTTCATGATATGGTTTCCATTAGTGTCGTCCTACTTTTATGGATCTTTTTATCCATTTTCCTATGCTTTTCCTAGAAAATCTCGCCTTTATCTCCCGTGAGGATTTTTCTAATCAAAGATTGCCTTTTCTTGGGCAAGGCTTTTATGCTTGTCCCTAACTTAGAATCTTTCTCCAGCTAAGTATTTTAATGGATATTTATCTCCAAATCCATTAATCTCATCTAAATTTGGATCTAGAAGTTTTATTATGAATATTATTGATTCCCATTCACAAATGGGATTTGGCAAGAATCTCCTCTCTTTGTGTCTCACTATTCTAAGTGATTAATTATTTTATTTATTTCATAAAGTATTTACTTTTCTTGTTACACGTTAGACCTACATTTTCTTAGCTTAGGTTAGCAAAGTTTTACATACAAGGGAGGGGTGTTACATATATGCAATTTTAAACAACATAGAAAATACAAATTTAAATAAGCAAACATACAATTTTTAATTTTTAAATGTGAAACACAAATAAAAATTCAAATAGGAAAACATATAATATATATTTCCAAGTTGTAACGAACCTCCTTATCCTACTTTGGAATTTAGCTGCTAAACTCCCATTCTGTAAAGTTTCTTTATTTTTTTTATATTTAATCGTTAAGATGCAACACTAGCAAGAGTATCTTTAGCCTGCCCTTAGACCATCATTAGTAATTCTATAATAGACTCCACATTCATTATCAATTTAACAATAGAATGGTTCTGGTATCCTCTTTTATCCTTATTGTCAAGGCTTATGTCTGATATTTCTAGTAAACGTGATTTAGTAGATGAAGATGGAACTAACCATAACATGCAACCTATAATAATTTCCTTACCTACATCAATGATATTAATTAAACTCTACTATCATGATCATCCATTATTATTATAGGTCTTGTTTCCATCATGCATAACGAATTGGTTAATTAAATACAAATTCTAGATCATGCATTATATAGGTAACGTATTCATACACGCTCTAGGTACTGTCAGAAACCTGGTGATATTCAAGTCAATTTCATTGGATATATTACAAACTGATATATTCATAACTAAAAAGATGTACCATCAATTCCTTATACTTCATGCAGGAGCATCTAATTTCATTATGCATGACATAGACCATGGTGAACCCTTGATAACACTACGGGAGACACTCCTCCATAATTGTTCCAGATGCATGAACATCTATAAGACACTAAAGCATGATACTCTTTCTTACCACTGCAAAGATAATCTTAATAATGTCGATATGCATATGAGAGCACATGACAGTTATATGCATTATTGAATCCATCATTTCTATAAAAGAGGAAATTAAGAAATCCATATATTTGAATTGTTGGATTTAACATCCTAATGATTTTATCAGTACACAAACCCATGTAATTCATTGAAACATTCTCATGGTGAGGAAACTTAAGAAACCATCTCATAGAAAAACTGAAACAATAACAGAGACTTAAGGAGGAGGGTGTGGAGGCAGAGGCAGAGGAGGGGGTGAGGAGCAGGACGTTGAGGAGGAGGAGGGGGAAAGGACGAGGAGGGGTTAGAGGAGGAGTAGGAGTAGGGGAGGAAGAGGAGGGTGAGTGGCAGGAGGAGAAGGACGATGAGGAGGAGAACGAGGGGGGAAGGTAGAGGCGAAGGTGGAGTAGGGGGCGATGAGGAGGAGGAGTGGGTGGATGCAGAGGAGGTGGAGAGGAGGAGGAGGATGAGGAGGAGGAGCGGAGGAGGTAGAGGGTGAGGAGGAGGAGGAGGAGGGAGGAAGGACGAGGAGTTAGAGGCAGAGGAGGAGGAGGGAGGGAGGTAGAGGGGGAGGAAGGGGGGTGGGTGAAGTAGGAAAAGGAAGGGGGTGAGGAGGATGAGGAGGAGTGGGAGGAGTGGGAGGAGGAGGGAGGCAGAGGAGGACGAGGAGGAGGGGGGAGGAGGTAGAGGGGGTCGTGGTGTAGGCGGAGATAGAGAAGGGGGAGAGGAGGTGGAGGGGGTGGTGGCGGGGGCAGAGGTATTGGAAGGGGGACGTGGAGGAGTGGTTGAAGGATGAGGGAGGGAGGAGGGCGGGGGGAAGCATAGGAGGAGGAGGAGGGCAATGTTAGAGGCAGAGGAGGACGAGGACGAGGAGGGGGTGGAGGCGGAGGCAGAGGAAAAGGAGGGGGGAGGAGGAGGACTGTATCAAGAAGAACCAAGCATTGGTTTTGCACTCCCATTATGTATTTACACTAGATTTAATTTTGGTGTTAGGCCCATTAACATTCGTATTAGAGTCATAATTTATTGATGTCTTTTCCAACATGCGTACAATGTGGTGTATTGCATTTGTGCATTTCCTTCACCACTTCTAACCCAAGTTCCTTCTAGATTGGAATATAATTTGTGCCTCTTATCTACTTTAGTTATAATTATTAAGATGTCTATTTCCTCAAAGAAACTTGTATGTTCCAAAATATGAATGTTCAATTAATTACACATATTTCTATTAAATATATGAATAATAACTTAGTAAGATTTAGCTCCCTACAATAGTGTATATTTGGAGCATTTTCTTACTAAGAGTGAATCAAAAGACTCATCGAAAACCATATCAAAAACAAATTCCATCATTACATCTAGATGCACCAATCATCACAATAATAAAATTACATAGTCTCGTATTTCATACAAAGACCGGTCTTCCATGAGTAAAATTTTTAGAATTTGTTTTAGGATGGAACCCACTTAATTAACCATAAATTTATTTATGTCCATTTATATACTTTTATTTGAAATATTTCTTGGTGTTGACCATGATCTATGGAAATTGTACTTTTGATTTTATCATTCCTGTTTTCCATTTACCTCATAAGAGTTCAACATTTCTTCCCTTAAAATCTCTCATAAGTATCATCTACATTCTAGTTAAGGTATGTCCTTGCATAGCAATCATTGACTCATAATTTTAATTTTAATATGAGTAAAGTAATATGGTGATAGTATGGCAGAAGAGACCTATTGGTACAAAATTAAACATAGTATTCAACTTTCTTTATTCCCCATTACTCCTGTGCCTATTTATCCTACATGATGACCACATCCCTAGAATTTCTCATCCATATTTTTAATCCAATAATCATACACTACAATGTGTTCATTTATCGAGTTCGAATATGAACAAGGTCTATCATTTAAAGTATTTTAAACCATTTTTACCTCATGGCTCATGGTATAGAGTCGTTGTGCCCTCCTAAGAGAATTTAACAACAACTTAAGTTTGGGGAACAAATAAAGAAATAAAAATTTTACCTTCTACAAATTTCCCAATCGTCCAAACCAAGTACAATATTTTTAACCTAATTAGAAATGGATTTCAGTCAACCTACTTCCTCAATTCATTATTTAAATTTAAATAGGGCAAGCAACGTCTTTGACAATTAACATTAGAAAACCCTCAATCATCTTCACCCCAACCTAGTACAATAATTTTGAAGTAGAGTTTAAAAGAGGGACGGAAGGCTAGCATATGTGGTGATTATATAATTGCAAATGCTTTTCCTATCTCCCATATGATGCACCAGAATGGCTTCAGGAAAAAATCATTGGTCACCCCTCTCAAATTAATCTATAAAATGCCATTTTTTCTAGTTGTGACTAAGAATGAAGAGAATAGTTATGAAACTAAGGAGAATTGGAAAGATTTACAGTTAAGTGTGCTAGTATACCTTAAACCATACTTGAAACACCAAACAAAAAATCATGCAAATTTCGTCATATGAGCAAGCCATCATAAAAGAAGGCTATGCGAGAGTCATCATTGTGATCATTGCCAACATTTTCCCTGAGACTCTTATGGAATTTGAGTCTCCACACATGGCTTAGGCTTGCCCATTAGGATGCCGAATTATCAACAACACCCTCCTCTCCTCTTTCAAGATATAATTTTTTATAACAGTGGCCTCGGGGACATTTCTCGGCCTCCCTTGCTAAAAGACTGCAACACCTTGCGGTATCTCCTTTTATGGAAGCATTTAAAGGAAATCTAAAGAACAATGCATCCAATACCGTTTTAGCACTGAAGACGATGAAATTTGATACCAACGTGTGGGTAGGAGGAGTATTTATATCGAAGAACTGCTAATCGAATAGACATTGTGTAACTTCCACGTAAGGAGAAATTAAGATAGGAGAAGATAATATGAGCAAGATTTTCCCAGTGTGACTTGTCTATGTGCAAGTAATGATAAGTGTTATCCAAATTACATAAGAATACATGAGAATAATCACTCACAACAAGTTTTCATTTGCTTGCTACAAGTCTGGTAGCTTCAATCGCTTGCCTACCTGAGGGATAGTTTTCCTCGACCTAAAGAACACCTCGTGTTCTTATTACTTTTTCTCCCGGAAAGAAACTCATAATTTCATAAGACCTTTACAGGTATTAGGATTACCTGAGGTGAATAATGTTTTTGTTTTCAAGATGGAATGAAATTTCAATCCTTTAAGGTATTAAAGGCATTCTTTATCCTTATTTGAGTAGTGAGCGATAAGAATTCGATAGATGGCCATGGAATGTCCAACCAGGTCTCTTTTTCTCAGATAAGGTGGATACTCACATTGTTCTCCCTGAAACCAAGAAAGGATAACCATTATCCTACACCAAATTCCTTTCAACGCCTCTAGATCAGCGGATAGGGGCAAAGAAAAGGCATTATTGGGGACCGAAAGGGAAACAACAACCCTTAATGAGATTTTATCCAAAAACCTAGTTGGGAAGGTGTCTCTTTAGCTTTAAATCTACCAATAAAATGAACTACTTCCGAAAGCTACCAAAATCCAACATCATCACTCGTAGTAAAATATTATAGGGTCGGTGTAGACACACAATCACTTAACCCAAGATTACTTAAAAGAAAGCAGGTGGAAGTGATTTTATCCATGTTGTGATTCTATTACCCAAAAATTGGATTTGATGTATTTGGAATGTTTGTATTTGTATTTAGTATCAAACGAACCTATGGCTTCATTAATAAACTATTTTGACAGTTTATTTCAGTATCATTCATTGTCTCGATATTTTTTTTCGTGGTCATGATTTATCTCTAGCACATCTACATACTTTTGTAACTTTATAGAATGCTCATTTCCTATTTAAGAAACAACCCTGAGGCTAAGGTTCTCTAAAATTGAAAAGCACTCACGGCGAATAAAGAAAAATGATCATTTCAAATACATTAACAAGAAGGTTTACAATGCCTAGCCATCGATATTCGTATCATTTATGTGGTAGATTGGGTCCCAACTTCGCTGTTGAGAATCCTTAGAAATTAAAACTTGAAATCACCATATTTGCTTCATGCCTATTCGTGGTTGTAGTATTGCACTAGATGTCCAAGGATTTAAACATATGGGCATTCTTAACCTGGTAGGAAAGATTCCGAGCATCTAAAATGGCATCACCAGAACATCACATAGCAGTCGATTCACTTTAGGTGATATGGATGCGGCCCTATAACATTCACTTCCTTATCCGTAAACCCTATGTAAAAAAAAAATTTATTGTTTCTCATTGGTTGCTTTTACTACCATTATTCTCTAAGACTTTTTTAGGGTAACCCTATACCTATAAGCCAAAAGTAGGCTTTTGGGATTGAACAATTTCGTACCTATCTGGGTCATTGAATAAGGTGGATAAGGTCGATCTCTCCCGGATGTTTCCCATGCAATAAGGATAACAGGCACTGATAGTTCCAGAAAGAATAAAAACAGACACTGAAACCGGCAATCATCCCAAAAGTGGACAGAAAATCTATAACGCACTCGAAAAAAATGACTGCGCATGAGGATCAAGCAGCATACCCGTGTATTCAGCGCTAATCCATAGGGAGGAGTAACCGTATGGTGAATCACATGTCCCGGCTAATTTTCCCGACCTTTTTCCACAACAAAATAAGAGCTAGCTTCTGTCCGTCCACATAACATGTGCAGAAGCTCCATCCCCGTGCCTCGATTTCATATTCAGATTGACAATTCTTCCTAGTTATTCCTCTCCTCTTCCAGCAACGAGTTTCCAAAAATGATTGGAGACATAACCAAATTGTTTTTTAAAAAGCTTCACAGGTTGAAACTGCCTCGTACATCCCAAAGGTTGAGTTTTATCACTATCATCTGAGAAAGGTTGAGTTCTCCGTTGTGAATGTTGAACTGGCCATGATATGTCTTCCTTAATGGGTTAGTCCATTTCATGGGAATCAATTGTTGAGTACGGCAATTTAAACACGGTGGTGAGGTCCTCCCTACAATGGATAGATTGGTGGTGGATGGATTGGTGGTGGTTACCACCTAATGGGAAACAAAGTGACCGGGTAGACACACAAGTGGACCAACTCTTTTCATATTTCGAGTTGCCATAACCCATCGTGTGCTTTTTCCCACTACGCATTCACCCCACGCAATGTAATATCGACATTATGGATGAGTCAGTTTATGTCATAATTTATGGATGAGTCCGTTTATGTTGATAATTTGTAACGTCCCACTCAAGTCGATATCACGAAAATAGAATCAAAGAAATTTTTGGAGGAGGTCATATTTTGTAGTTTTAAATTCCAGAATTCTTCAGTTCCTAAATAATATAGTACGCCAAAGAATCCATAACAACACCTTTACGTCCAAAAAAATGTTCTTTATATGACAAAGCGGATTAGATTTCCTCCGGTACTTTTGTTGCTGGCCTATCGTTTTAAAACTTACAAAACTTTAAGGACATGAATCAATCTCATGGGCATGGATTTGAGACCAGCTTAATAATTCCAGAGATTTATTGCATACTTTGTAGCCATGGAAAGACACCTTCAAAAACATATAGTGAGGGAAACACAAAGACTCCAAAGCTTAGATTGATAGCTGTTTGATGTAGGTTTGTTTGAAGTCTCTTGGGAATTCTTTCGGATTTAACCCTATATTTAATTTTTTGATACCATATGGTCTTCTTAGAAGACATGTTTGAGCATACAACCTAGATAGGGTAGAAAACATCTTCCACCAAAGCATAAAAACTTCCTCCTTAATTAAATTGCTTGATATAATACCCTTGTTACATATCTAGTGAATTAACATATGTATATTCATGGTTCCTCAATAAACCATTAAGGAATCCTAACTTTCTTTAACAACAACAAATAAATATGACATTAACATGTTCTAAGCTTCAAATTTTAACTTCACCTTTACGGAGAACGTTTTTTTTTTATAACCCGTAATTGAAATCCTACGGAGGTGGATTGGCCCATAAGAATTAGTGTTTGAACGTTTTGTTTGATACCTTTGGTAACGAACCTCCTTATCCTACCCTATAATTTAGCTCCTAAGCTCCCATTCCATAAATGTTTATTTTGATCTATATTTAATCGTTAAGAAACAATACCACATAGTGTATCTTTAGCTTGCCCTTATATCATCATTAGTAATTCTGTAATAGACTCCGAAGTCATGATCAATTTAATTATAGAGTGCTTCTAGTATGGTCTATTAACCTTATTGTGAAGGCTTATGTGTCAGATTTCTAGTAAACATGATTTAGTAGATGATTTTTAGTAAACATGATTTAGTAGATGAAAACGAAACTAACCATAACATGCAACCTTTACTAATTTCCTTACCTACATAAATGATGTTAATTAAACTCTACTATCATGATCATCCATCATTATTATAGGTCTTGCTTCCATCATGCATAATGAATTACTTAATTAAATACAAATCTTAGATAAGGCATTATACAAGTAACCTATCTCATAGACACACTACGTACCGTTAGCAACCTGATGATATTCAAGTCAATTTCATAGGATATATTATAGACCCATATATGCATAACTAAAAGGATGTTCCATTAATTCCTTATACTACATGCAAGAGCATCTAATTTCATTATGCATGACATAGAGCATGGTGAACCTTTGATAATACTATGGGAGACATTCCTCCATAATTATTCCACATGCATGAAAACTTGCAAAACACTAAAGCATGCTACTCTTTGCTACCACTTTAAATATAATATTAATAACTTCGAAATGCATATGAGAGCACACGACAGTTACATGCATTATTGAATCATTCATTTTCTATAAAAGAGGAAATTATGTAATTCATATATCTTAATTGTAGGATTTAGCATCCTAATAATTTTGTTAGTACACAAACCGATGTAATTCATTCAAACATTCTCATGGTGAGGAAACTTAAGCAATCATCTCATAGAAAAATTAGAATGATAACAGAGACTTAATAGAATCTTCTCACAAAAAACATGGAACTATAACAGAGAGATAGAGAGAGAGGGAGAGAGAGAGAGAGAGTAAGAATCATCATACAAACATCCCATGCATCTGAGACCAACTAAAACCTCTCTTGAAGGGAGGAGCACCATCACCCAACAATGAATCACCTTTTACTCCCTTCGAGCCGAAGATCTTGCCAAGCATCAACTTCCCTCAATTGATCAATCACTGGGTATTTAATACCCTCTTTCATGATTTAGTTACCACTGTCGACGTCCTGCTTTTATGGATTTTTCCATTTTCCTACGTCTTTTTCGCAAAAGCTCATATTTATATCCCAGGAGGCTTTTCCTCATAAAATCTTGCCTTTGTTTCCCATGAAGCTTTTATGTTTGATGGATATTTATCTCCCATCCATCCGATGGATATCCAATCCATCCAAATTTATCTAGAATGTCATACAGAAGCTTATCATAAAAGATTCATCTGTATTCTCATTCCTCATGGGATGTGGAAAGAATCTCCTCTCTCTTGGTGCTCCACCCTCTAAGTGATTTATTTTATTAATTTATTAATAACACATTTTATTTTCATAGTACATATCACCTAGCTTTCCTCATCTTAGGTTTAGAATAGTTTAACCCACAAAGGAGGGTATCACACCTATCTTCCCTCAACTTAGGTTTATAATCATTTAAAAAACAAGGGAGGATATCAAACCTAGCTTTAACTCAGCTTAGGTTTACAATAATTTAGCACACAAGAGAGGATATCTCTCCTAGTTGTAACTCGGCTTAGGTTTGCCATAATTTAGTACACAAGGGAGGGGTGTTAGAAAACTAAGGAAACACACATAATACAATTTCAAGTTAATATAAAAACAAACACCCAAATATGAAAATGAAACATTAAATAAAAAATCACGCACTATAAAAAGTAAAACATACAGTACAAGTTCAAACAAACACACAATATACAAATTGGACTAAACACAAAACATGCAATTTCAAATAACTAATTGCAAATGATAAAATTTCAAGTCAATAAAAGAAAACGCTCAAATATTCTTATGTAGCTTTAAAAAAAAACACACACACATAATATACAAATTAAAATCTACATTATGCTTACCCATTCAAATTCATAATTCATTACAACAAACGCATGATTACAATTCCAAATTAGATAAAAATATTCATAAATAAACATTCATACAAGCATTCACATATATATGAGATTTTAAATAAATAAACATACAAAATACTAGACCAAATAAGCAAACACAGTATATAAAATTTGGTGTCAAAATACAAAAGAAAATAATCATTATTAGGACCACCCACATATAGATATGAAATTTCAAAAAAGAAAACACACAATTCAACTAAACACACACACAAATTCAAAGTAGCATGGTACAGTATCAATTCAATATATGAAAATAAATACATAAATACATTAAATTATATATGTATACCCATATCTAATTATATAAAATATAAATAATACAATATAAAAAGCTTTAAAAATCACTAAAAATTAAAACAAAAAAAAAGAAGAAAAACCAATATGGATGGTCTATTAAGTATAACTATATTTAGTGTTTTTCAATGCATGGTGAAAGATTGTATAATTTATATTTTTGTAAAAAAAAAATATAGATTTAGTTTTTAATGTAAGTATGTTATGAGTTAGATGTGAATGGGATAAGTGTTATAATATGAATGGATGATCATTGAAGTGTAATATGACATGTCTCCAATATAAATGTTGTAAAGTAAATGTATCTTTAAAAAAATATGTTTTGACGGTTATGAGTTTAAAGAAAAGTAATCAACACAAATAAAGATAACTACACTACTGAAAGAAAAACGGTGCCCCATCCTTCTTGAGAACTAAGAAGGAGTTTAACCCTTTCAATAATTTTTTTTATTATTAATAATTGTGTGCATAATTCTCTTACAGTATTTGAGA
>APFE030658521.1:8452-36291 GCA_000404065.3 Pinus taeda
CATAATTGTGCAATTACACCTCTTTGCTCCTTTTTTAGAAGCTTTGCCATACCATTAGAGCTTATTACCTTTCCTGGTTTCCCTGCAATACCCCTTAATCAACTTCCTTTCCTTTCGTAGAAAATCTCATGAAAAGTTCTTGAAAATTAAAAGCTATTGTACCCAGGGATTGTAGCCATTGGACTCCTAGTACAACATCAGCACCTCCCATTGGAAAGGAAATCATTGGGCTAGTCAATACATATTCTCCCATGGATAGCTTGATATTATGGCACTTTCCAGAGCAATTTATTGTTCCTCCATTTGCAATCATAACTTGACATTCTGGTGCTAGATATAGGAAGCAATTCAATTCTTCTGCTACCTTACAATGAATAAAATTATGGTTGCTTCCTGAATCAATCAATACTATTACCTTTTTCTTCTTGATTTGTCCTTCTTTCTTGATGGTTTGAGGAGTGGTAATTCCAGCCAATGCATTACAAGATATGGTCGGATTCATTTCTTCTTTATCTAGGCTTTGTTCCTGGAGTATATCCTCTTCTTTGGACCTTTCTTGCTCCTTTTCTTCTTCCTCTTCACAATCTATGTAGAATAATTTCTTCTCAGCACACTTATGACCTTTAGTGTATTTGCTATCACAACTGTAACAAAGCCCTTTTGCACGTTTTTCTTCCAATTGTTGTGGTGTCAACCTTATAGGTTGTGGAATACTAGGGGCAACAAAACTCCCATCTTTATATTTGTGAGTGTTATGCTTCCTGGTTTCCATAATTTTACTTTCCATTTTTCTTGCTAACCTGAATGCCTTCTCTAATGAATCAGGTTCCCAAAGGTGAAAATCATGTTGGATATTATCGTTTAAAGTCCCTATGAAAACATAAATCCTATGCTCCTCTAGAATATTTTTTATCCTTATGTTCAATTTTTGGAACTTCTCAATGTGCTCCATTATTGAACCCTTCTATTTGAGACTTATTAATTAGCTAAAAAAAGTGTTACTTTTTGTATCCTCATAATGTGCAGCAATTCTTCTGTAAAAATATCCCAAGTGATAATTTGTTTACGAGAGCAAAGCCATTGATACCATACAAACTGATTTGGTTCCAAATGTAAAGTTGCAATACGTACCTTTTGTGTGTTTTTCACATTATTGAAATCGAAAAATTGTTCCATCTGTAATATCCATGTTGCGGGATCCTTGCCATCAAACATCCTCATATCAATTTTTGGAATACGGTGGGTCTTCGATCCAACATTAGAGTCTATGAAATCATTATTAACATTTATTTTTTTCGCATCATGAGTTTCCTTTACTACCCTTTCACCATTAGTAAGTATTTCTTGTAGAAAATTTGTCAAATTTGTCTTCAAATCTTCCATGCCTGTCTTCAAATCTATCTTCAAATCGTCCATGTTAGCTTCCATGCCCTTTATCTTAGATTCCACACCATTTATCTTAGCTTCTGTTAGCTTTTGTGAGAGTGAAATTTGTTTCACTTGGTCTTGTAATTTTGATATATCATGTAGCATTTCTTCCTCTTCTTCATGAGTCATGCGAGAGCTTTCAGATTTCTTACTAGGTGTTTTCATTTTCTTTCCTCGGGGCATCAGTTACCGATACTAATGCTCTACTATGCCCTTTGAATTCCTTCAAAATAATTTTTCAAACCAAGCTTAAGGAAAAATTTAAAAAATCTACACACCTTTTTTCACTTTGTAGGAGCTCAATATTGCCTCTGATGTATCTCTGTAATTTCGGACCATCCAGTTCTAAAATTGTGACCTACGGTAGCCCTCTGTGTCCTCTTTCCAATGCCACTAGTCTGACCCCAATTGGATTCTCCAATGAAGAGTTATGCCAAATATCCCACAGTGACCTGATTATAGGCTAATTCAGTAGAGCGAACTTGTACGACGTTCCACGAGTCACTGTGTCGACCTCTGGCTCTAAAAAATATATAGAAGAAACGACAGTCTGTCCTCTTTTTGCACCTTTTTACAAAATTTCAATCCAATGCTCAGAGAAAAAGTTATGATGATTTTCCCTAGGTCACCTGTTTGGAATGTAATTCAGGAGTCTTCAAAAAGACCAACTTCCTCAGATCATATCTCCGCAATTATAGCGCAAAATGCTCTTAAATTCGGACCCGAGATTTAGCACGATGTCTTCTAAAATAGGTTTTTTTTTTCAACTTCTGAAACGTCGCAGAGAAAAAGGTATAGCAAAAATGAGACCGATGACCTTTTTGGAGTAGCGAAACCCTAGAATCCAAAGCTCTGATACCAAATGTTTTGAAATCAACTCAAGAAAAGATAGAAAAGATAGAACAACGCCTTAGAATTCAGCCTCTTTGAGGGGGAAACCTCCTTTACATTACATAAATGAACAATTTTTGGAGATACAAATGAAAAGACCTCCTTTCTATATATAGGAGTCTAAAGGGTCATAACATAATCAGAGCCTACATAACAATAATAATGTAAGGGCACAATAATAATAATAGTGGGCTTATATGGGGCACAATAGTAACAATATGGGCACAATAGGGGAACAACCATATTAATAAGGGGTACAACTACAATAGTAATGGGGTAATCACTAGTATTATGGAGACCCAACAGGTTCCCAAAGCTAGTGATAGCTACTAGTCAATTGTTGGCCTTTGATAGAAGACCTAGTGAATCTTTGAGGATTCTTCCTCAGTTTCCTATCACATTAGGTGGTAATATTTTCATAGTCAATATTGTGGCCCATTAGACTTCAATATTCTCCTTAGGCATGAATATCTCTATGCTATGAATGTCGTGGTGTCTATGCTCTTTCAAGTGATGCATTTTCCTCATAAAGAAATTATTGTCACTATTAATGAACTTGCATCTAATGATCGCAATCCTAATTTTGATTTATCTCAAACTACCCCTTTGTATGTTCCTAGTACTAATGCATACTCTACCTTGTTTTTTATGGTGTTGGATATTGCCAACATACAAGGGGGTCTCCCCAATGTGAAGTCCCAATTAGACATCACACTGTTTGGAGTAGGAGCCCCATCTAGAGTATTGTCCCAACCACCATAACTCTAAGGTTTTCCTTAGTAGCAATGAATAACATAAGATATTACACACATTTCCTTTGAAATCCATAAGAGAGTTGACACTCTAAAACACAAATTGAATATGTAAAAGGAGGCTTTCATGAGGGGGAGACAAGAGTGAGTCTTTATAAGGAAAGGATACTATCCTAAGAGAGGCACATGAGAGAAAGGGAAGATTCATTAATTAACCTACAATTATTTCACAAGATAACAAGGATTCATGATGGCAAGTACAACACACATTAACAAGATAAGCACCAAATCCACCGAAATAGTTCAATTTCCTTAATACATAAGAACGCCAACATATATTGCATACATACAAATAATAGTTTCAAAACATTCTTCATACATGTATGAAAATTTGTTGGCTCATTGAGATTCAGATATTAAGTGAAAGGCCCAAGTATGTAGTTGCGATGGTGAGACACTAGTTCCAATAGTGGAACATTAAGTCACTTCTTGCTTCTCCAATGAATGATTTTTCTCTCCTATGCCAAGCGGAAGAAGTCAAGGCTAGCTCTCCAAAGTCTATGACTCCAAAATCCCCTTGCTTGACTTATGAGATTTCTTTTATAACAAGAGGAATGAACTTTCATATCCTCGTGACTCTTGAACTACCCTCATGACTCTTGGACTTCTAGTGTGACCTTTTAACTTCCATAAGAATTTTGGACTCCTAAATGACCTTTGGACTTATATAAGGCTCTTTTATTGACATGTGACTTTTCATATTCCAAATGTGACTCTTGGACTTCCACGCATTTACATTTTGTAATTTTCTTGAAAATACATCATTACAATCAATATAAGATATGGAAAGACACATGGACACATATGACATTGTGATGACACTTGTATAGGCCATGACTTGGCATTGATGACATGGAACTCCATGATGATGTGGCAATGCCAATTTGCTCTCTTTGTTTTTTATTCTTGCATTATTCATGATAGATAAAATCGACACTTCATCTTCGTGAAATATTTTCTTTGTCCTTCATATTCACCTTCCAAAGGGTCTTGGATTAGATTTGGGACCTTCTAAGTCATCATGAAACATTATGTCATGGTCCAAGATCTACTTCATGTCTTCATGATGGTTCTTCTTTGTGATTCTTCTTTTCAAGTTCTTATTTGTGTCATCTCCTTAACATATTCCTTAAGCATCAACTTACCCTATTGAGGCAGTACACCTGCCAATGAAGATCACTCATGACAAGGCAAGATCAGTCTGAAAAAACATCTATTATATCCCTACATTTCTCATGGAAGAAGTTGCTCATGATAGGCTTGTGAAAGGACTGAGAAGGAAGGGCTTGATGAGGATGCTATAGTTGAGCGAAACAGTGGCTTCGGAAAGAACCATTGTTCACTAAAATTATGCCATGTGTTATGAGGAAGGGGCTCTTCAAGGTCTAGCACAGTGGGCATGTGCAAGAGACAGTGTGGTGAGTTTTTTGACCAATATTGTGCCATGCACTAGGCTCAAGGGAAAAGGAGACAGAGAGAGCATATTTAAGCTTCACAGTGACTAAAAAAGGCCCTCACTATGGACTAAAGGTGCGTCATGTGCTCAGGGAGAGAGTGAGAGTTGTTTGGGCATAGGGTGCAGTAACAAGAGATAAGGAGGGGCACATTGTTACTTAAGAGTGCGCAATGCACCAAAGAGGCTTAGTGAGGGCCCAGGGCATAGTGTCAGTGGACAAGGATGCCCGACTATTTCTTGAGAGTGTGGTGTGTTCTCTAGAAGGGATAGAGGGTCCTTTTTTTCCAAAAGTGCACTCAAAGGGTCCTTGTTTTACCAAAGTGCGCTCAAAGGGTACTTATTTTCCTAAAGTGCGCTCTAAAAGGGATATCCTTCTATTGGGCACAGTTTTCTTCAATAGTGGCTCATTGTTTACTAGAGATGCACTATGTACCTAGAAGGGCTCACTAGAAGAAGATATTGCTCATTTGACTAAGGTAAGTAGCAGAAGGTGACTCAATTTTCCCAGGAAAAGAATTAATGCACTGTGAGAGGGAAGAGACCTTATTTGGTGCAATTTTATTTTACAAAGGGTCGTTAGAAGTACTCCATGTGATATATAAGGCAGAATTCTCAAAATGCAATGCAGTGAGTCAGTACAATCATGAAGGGTTAGGTGACTATGCTTTGAAAGTTTTGAATTTATAATCACAGGAGATGTCCTTAGGAAAGACTCAGTGCGCAAGTCTAATAGGGAGATATTTCATCAATAAGACTCATGAATACATAGAGCTCATCACCTAGTGAAGGATTGAAAGTATCATAACTTGTATTAGGCAAGAGGACCAAGAAAATCTCCAAAATGGTCAAGCGTGGGACCAGTAGAGTAAGGAAGGGAAAAGTATGTGAATGAGAATCAAAAATAGATCACACACATGAAATCCATCAATACAAGCCAAGGGAATGCACAGGACTCATGATCAGTGATCACATATTGCAACAATAGCAAAGTGACACTTATTTCTGAGTGCAACAAATGAGACAAAACATTACAATGCTTAGAATTCAAGTTTCGACACAAGTGTTGATTGTGGCCAGAAAGTGTGCTAAGTTATAGGAATGTGTCTAATGCGTGTTATAATGATATATACGACCATATAATGTAGAATATTTCACTAGATCTACCTCTATTGATGTTCAAAGGTGCGAAACATACAGGAGTTGAAACACATAGAAGCAACACTTGCGATCATAAGAAAATGTGAAAATGACACTTGATAAAGCTAACAAAATTGAAAACGACACATGCCAGAGTGAAGATAACATGAAAATGCCACTTGTTAAAGTGAAAGAAAGAAAAAAAATATAGTCATGAATGTGAAAGCGACACTTATGAAGGCAAATGTGCGCAAAAGTGATAGTTGGGAAAACTCATAGAATAGAAGTAAAATTGTAAAAAAAGTGAGAGGGACTGTCAATGGAGAGTGTGCACTGACTTTCAACTATCTAGGCTTACATAAAAAAAAGGTACACTCATGCACTTATCAAGGACTAAGCATGTGTGAACAAGTGCCATTGACACTTAGAACCTGAGTAGAAGACTAAACACTTAACAAAGCATTGAGCGACCATGAAGTGGGCATGGGATGACAAATCACAATATGCTCAGTAGGCTTCAAAATTCAGGTGTAAGAAAATTTTGGAGGGTGTTAATCACAACATCAATACTTGGTGACATATTGGTAGAAATCTAGCTTCTCTATTTAGGTCTTATGCTTAAGTGCAAGGTCACAATCTTTTAGGAAGTATTGATTCATCGTGTGGCTTACCTTGGCTTCCCCCTTTAACCCAGTTATAGATTAGTCTCCTCTATTCCTTTCCTTGATTAAAATTATTATCAAGTATTTCCACATCATAACTGTTTCGATCTAGGAGAAGGGTAATATGTAATTGTGATTTTACGATAATCAGAGTCTTAGTTTTCATCTCTGGTGTTGCTCCGCTATCAGCAGGTCTGGACAGTACCCATACAGAGTCACTTTGGGAACACAAGCATTTCATAGTTTCCATCAAGTTTGGAAAATGCCCTGATAAATTTACTTTCTTCACCTATCTATGCAAGAAGCCTTTCTCTTATTTTACCCCTTATTTATTTTATTTATAGAATTGTGCTTAGGCACTTATTATTTCACTAGGGTGGAAGAGGGATGCCTACTTATTGGTATTAGAAGAGGTTGTTCCTTCAAAGAAGCTTATATATGCCTCTAATATTGGTTTGCTCTCTATTAATTTTCCCCTTTCCCTTATCTACTCGATCGGATCAGTAAAAAAAACATCATTTATTTACAATCCCGAGTTAAGGAATGAAGATCCCATAACTGATACGAGTGTCATGGTTTTTCTTATGGCTTTCCTTAAGAATGGATAATAATTTTGGTTCAAACATCATAGACTTTGAAGATATATAAACCCAAATAAATAAGAGGCAATAGATTACAGAATAATTGTTCGCCATCACAATCGCCCTTTTCAAGTTTCACCACATTGCCTTTTGAGCCAAAAGAGAGCAGTTTTCATTCAAAATGTTATTAAACAAAACATGGGAGAAAAGATGTAACAAAACTACGAAGCAAGTGGAGGGATGAACTAAAAAAATCATACAAGATAGGAATATGAAAACAATGGAAATACCAAAGAGAGAAAATGCAAGAGGATTGTACAAGGGACACTAAAATGCAGCTAGACCTACTCCTAACCTAACTAGTTAGAAGGTCAAGGCTAAGTGTAACATAATTTCAATTGTAGCCATCATAGTTCTTGACCTTAAACCATAAAGATATGAGCGATTAAAATAAATATAAATTAATGTGAAAAATAGAAGATAAGAACTTGAATAACTTGCACAAAAGATTGAAGGTCTTTCTTATTAACCAAAGAATGTGCCATAACAACTAATTCTAGCCAATTCATAACTTTACCTTTTCGCTTAGACCGCTAAACAAACAAAATTCAAAGGCTTGTTGTTAATGTCTTTGTATATGTTTTATCCTGCTTAGAAAACATTAGAAAAGATCGAATTTTGAGCAAAATGGTTTTCCAAGTAGGATTCCTCGAACCATTCATTGATTGAATCTTGATATTCAAAACAACCAATTTGAAAACCCTGAGACTCATGATAAAATAAATTTTTAGTTAGAACATTTAAATCAAAAAGAGAATTTTTGGTATTATGATCATATAGGTTGATTAACATATAACACTCATGATTCTCTATCGATACCCTTCGTATTTTATTACATGAAAAACCAACAAAATGAAAGCTTAGAGCATTAAAAATAATTTGTGTCGTAGCGGCTACAACCACCCTCCAAAATTTTGGCTCACATGCAAATTTTGGAGCCTTCCATGGATCCTTCCTTGTTCATGTTCTCATATTTATGCAACATGTGTCATCTTTGGACATAGGGATTATCGTTTGTCATGCAAAGGGAAGTTTGTTATGCTTTAAGGGGAAATCTTCATGCGTATGGGTTGTTCTCATCACATAGACATGTTTCACACTCACTTCACACACTCTTTTCATGAAGGTTGTTGCATCAATAAGAGTATATTTATATGCTTTTGATGGTCTATGTTGTATCACTAAGTGTTTGTGTGTGATCATAATCAAGTTCTATCATTGTTTACATCAATTTCACTGATCTCACACTTAGCCAATTTCGTGAGCAACCTAGCCTCATCCAGATTTCCAGAACTGCACACTTTGCTTCTGCAACCCTCAATATTTTTCCCTTGCATGTTGGGACAGCGCAATGCGTAGAGACCCCAACCTCCCTTTCCATCCAAAATTGCACAGTGGTTTCCTCTAGTGTCCTTCCCCATCCGGAACCCACTATCTTCAGAAATTGTGCAGTGCTTTCCATCAACTACCCAGTCTCACTTGCAACCTGAAACTGCGAGAGGGGACCCCATCCCAAAACAGTGCCTTGCATTCAAAAACTATGCAGTGTTGTCCCATAGCTTCCTAGTTTGTCTTGCATTCAGAAACTACGCAGAGGTGTCCTCCCAGGACTCCATCCTGCAGCAATGTCTTGTATCTCAAAACTACGTAGTGTTGTCCAAGATGTCCAATCTTTCTTGCATTCAGAAAATGTGTAGATGGGCCTCCCAGGGCCTCATCCCGACAACAGTCACTACCCATTGAATCTGCATAGATATATCTCTCAATGACTATAGGAAAATATGACATGCTAGATCACTCGCAAGGAGTTGAGGAGAAGGACCGTGAAACCGAAGGATGACAAAATATCGAGACCGCATGCAAACTCTATTGGATGCATAACCATCTTGAGGGTAACTATGGTAAGTAAAGTACATCCTTTTGAATTACATCTCTTAGTGTAGCTTGAAGTATTGCTTATCATTGTTATATCATTTTGTCTTCAATAACATGCATATTTGCAAGCACTAAAATTGATTCCATGTATTCCCTCTACGTGTCTTTCTTCCTTTTCGCTTGTTGGACCAACTGTCGTCTTTTGGCATCTTGATTGCTATATCATGCTTGTGATCTTGTTCTGACAATTTTGAAGGTCTATCTTTGTGTGCTTGAGTTTTTTTCACTATGTGAACATCAGTTGTACTCACATACAAAGTTGTAAACATTGTCACACAAGTGTTGTCACAGACGTTCCAAGATCTATCTCAAGTGCCGCACTTGTTGCTCTTAACCTTTAGACAGTCCCACTGAGCACATGTTTGTCTGGTTGATTTGAGGTGTCTTGTCGTCGATTCATGGTAAGTGTGTGATCACAGTGTCATGTATGCACAAGTTCACTTGCTCCCACACTTAGCAATTTTTTCCTTAAAATTTGTCCACCGAACAATCCTCCTTCAACTAGACCCCGACTGAGCTGCACTGTGCAACCTCAGCTCTTAGTGACCCCACTTTACTTCCCAGAACTGCGCAAAGCTTGAGGTTGTCCTCCAAGGTAGCCTGAACTATGCAATCCCAGAAGTGAGCAAGCTGACTATCTCCCAAAACTGTGCAGAAGTTGTCCCCAAGTTTGATCCAATATGCACTTCCTACAATATCACTCATCAAGTCTCCCTCTGGTCTACTAGAAACTTGAACTGCATTGTGACCCTAGGCTATGTTGCTCTCTTAAACTGCACAGACATGCCCAGCTGCCTACCCAACACTGCCTCTAAAAATTGTGCAGATGTGTCAGTCAGGCCTCTGCTACCTAGCACTGCATTGTTCCAAGAAAGTGCATAGATCTCACTTGTAGGCCCCCCCTGTTGGCTTGCTCTTCCCTACCTCTAAAAATTGTGTAGTTTTGACCAACACTCTCCCTACTGCCGCACTTAGTACTCATCCTGAAAACTGCATACTTGTGTCATGAAGGCCCGTGTTGCATGTCTTGCACTATCCCTCAAAACTGCGCAGTTGTGACCAAGAGCTCCCCGCAGCCCAATCCTGCCCTTATCTAGACAACTACACAGAATCGCCTGTCAGTGCTTCCTGTTGCCCAGTCTTTCCTCCTCAAAGAAAATACACAACCAACTAGACCCCAAATGACCTTCCCAATCCTCATTCTGAAAATTTCTCAGAATTGTCCAGCAGTTCCCTTGGACACCATGTCTTGTCTTCCTCCCAGGAACTGCATAGTCCTGCACAACTAGGTTCCACCTTCAAGTTGTCACTTCTGTCCTAGATTGCATAAATCTACCTCCCAATGACCTTTGTTAGTTTTTCCGGACAATCCTCTGGAGCCTCTCATCCCAACCTGAGTTATGCTTTGTGCAATTTCAGTGTCTTGTCCTCCCTCCCAGTCACCTCGACCCGAAATACAAGAACAATGCATCATGCTAAATTAGGAGGTTTTGGATTTGGTGTTGTCCTATCATGAGTGAATTTCTAGAATAGGTACACTGATGGATCATGGCACGATGATGAATGGGATAAAGGAGTTCATGCTAGAAGACTTGCTCACAGTTGAACGTACACACGAAGCACATCAAAAAACAAGCGAAAGAAACACATGCATGGAATCATATTGCGAAGAACAAGACCATTAAAGACCTCGCAACACTAATTTATGCAGAGATGAAGACAAAGTACATTCAAGGACATATCCATCACTTAACAACATAGCAGCTTGACATGGAAACCATAGTCGGCCAGTACATCTCAATAGTGTCATGTACATTTGTGTTATGAGTTGTCTCGGTCACCTCACTACTGTGAGTCGTAACTATTGTAATCCAATATAATGTAAAGTAAAATTCTAAGTGCCATTAGTGGAATGAAGACAATCATATGTAATGTAAAGAGTTATATGTAATGAAGTTCAAGAGTCATGAGGGTAGTCTAAGAGTCAAAGGGGAATGTCAAGGGTCACCCCACCCTTTGCTATATATAGAACCTCATAACTCATAGAACAGGATTTTGGGAGCTAAGCTTTTGCTAGGCATTGCTTAGAGAAGGGCTTGGAGAGTATTGTGACGAGCCTTGGCTTCTCCACAGTGTAGAGTGAGTACATCTCTTTGGAGGAGCAGGCGGCGTTGACTATAACATTTTACTATTGGGGCTAGTGGTTGTCCTAGTTTTATGTATGGATGGCACTCTCACTTTATATAATATAACAGAGCCAGCACGTTTCCATGCATATGTTGTTATTATAATTGGACTTTTCTGGTTTCTTTAGCAATGTATGTTATTTAACTTACGCATTCATGTATGAACTACTTTTTATATGATTGTATGAATCTTGTTGGAATCGTGTTGTTGGTTTAACCTGTCCCCTTGGATTGTGGACTATTTCGCTTCCAACCCGTGATGTCATTTTCTCATGCATTCCTTTCAGGTTGTGTACTATTACAGGCTTCTAAGGGGCACAATTCCTTTTCCCCTCCATATGTCAAACCTCCCCATGCATCTCTCTTGACTCACCGCAAGGTCACACACTTGCTTCCAACAAAGATATCTTGCTTACCTTTGTGTGTTATCGTAGTCAAAGCATAGCTTTACTACCCACTTTTGGGACTCCTACTCCAAAAGGTATGAGGTCTAGTTGGGACTTCTTACCAAGGAGATCCCCTGACATGTTGGCGGGTCCAGCACCGTCAACATTTCTGGCACTAGAAGGAGGGACAAATGACAAGATGAGTCCTCAAAGTTTGTTTTGAATCTTCACACATCTATCATGACTAACTATACAATTTATCCTCTGAGATGTATGTCTTATGGAAATGACTTTGAAATCCCGAAGGATCTCTGGAATATCTTGTCACGTTTCACATACAAATTTGAAGGCGGAGCAGCCTGGCTCGTACACATATTTGCCTTCGTATCTTTTTGTAGAAGGTATGAAATCCATTAGAATTACATGACCTGCTCGTTGTTCGCATTCATGCTTCGAGGGTGCCCATTGCAATGGCGTGTCACACTGCCCGATAAATCCATTCACTCTCTTAATCAGTTGGTTGGAGAGGTGGACAATGCTTTCCATCATTTTGACCATAAAGCAGTTGATAAATCCATTGAGAAATTTCACATATGCTTTCATAATCTTGCATTTCGATTTCTTGAAGATGAAATTGATTGGGAATTTCTCGATGGAATATTTAAGTATCTTCTTCACATATCTGAAAATCTACAAATGTTAGAATCATTTGAACCCCTCTCGGCATACCTCGGTGTTAGAGTTGTCAAATCTAAGACGGACAAGGTTGTTGTCACAAGTGATTTTCCATCCTCTTCACATCAAATAGCTCTAGCTCCATAGTGCGAGGTGGGAGAAGTTGTGCACCCATCTGTTGAACTGTCACATCCTCTCACCCCACCTGCTCTGGATTTTTTCACATATTTGGCATGCAAGATTGTTGTTTGTCACGTAAATTCGTTTTCTCAACCTCCATTCCTGCATTTTGTTAATCCTCCAAATTGTATTGTGTTGTGTTCTCTCATTCCGGACTCCACACTTGTTGTTCACGAGGATTAGGTTGTCAACGGATTTGAATTTTTGTAGCTAACCTGCATTGTCATTCATCATGAGTGTGTGCAAGAATATGAAGAAGAACCCCCAATGAAGGATGACCTCCTTTTATCCGCGCTTCATCCACTTTATCTTGATATCTCTTGTGATTTTTCCACTTTTGATTTTTCTTGTGAAAACCCATCACCAGATGTTTCTACTTCCTATCATTCACATGACACACCAAATGTCATTCTATCATTGCATTGCGGAGAGGACACATCTTTCTTCAAAAATCCATTCAATGTTTCATCTGTCATTTCTGTAAATGTACAGGATGAACATTCTTGTTTCTCATCAACCCCTCTGCATGATTCGTCAGATCACGAGGATACCGATGAACATCCTAAATTTTCTAATAATGGTTGTCATGATCTCTATACTCCTTCATTCGATCACGATGATGATTCACTTGTTGTCAATATTTCTAAGCCACTAGTATTTGGTAATCTATCTGTTGGTGAAGTGGAAACCCCTCAAGCTATTGAGGCAGTTCAGCGTACGCGGATGGTTATGTCAGGCCCTCGTTTTCCTAAGGTTAGTTCCACTCCTGATTAGAAATCTGTTGAAACATATGAGGCTCCTCATCACTCTTCTGTGTGCATTGAAGATCAATCTAGTTCACAGATTTCACATCCTCCATCGAAATAATGTGATCCCATTGCTGACGCATTGGAGGAATATTACACAATGAGCACTCTTGCGAAGAGCAATTTTTCTTCTTTCTTCATGCTTGCTTGTTAGTCATGGTCAAAAGAGTGTACGTGCTTATCTTCTACACATAGTGTGTTTCAATACCATGGTACATCTACAAAATGCTTATCCTATGCTTTTACTCTTTTCTTTTTTGTGGGCACCTATAAACTTGGAGCGTGTTGGTCTTCACGGTTTTATATTTTCAGTTTTTTTGCTTTCATGTATATCTTTCTTGTTAACCATGCCTTCACCAACATGGGCCAACTAATGTGTCGATGGCTGCATTGGAAATATCACTTTACGTGAGCAGGCTTGTGCACTATTTAGCATAGGAGTAGCAGTAGTGTTTGCATTCTTTCTTTGCTTTTCTTTCTAGTTTGCTTTGTTTTTCTTCTTTGTTTATTTGTTTTTCTTTTGCTTTACCGATTCTCTTTTCTTTCTTTTTTGTTTACTTGTTTGCACCTGTAGATTAGTTTTACATGAAACTGTGTTTGGCTCTTGAGACAAGCCAGGAAAATATAAGAGGACTTGTATAGCTATCAAAATTTGGTTATATATTGTCCTCTCCCTTTATGAGGATCTTGTTGTCTTCAGTCAATGATACCCTAATGGAAAATATGTTCTGTTCATAGTGAGCCTTGAAGAAAACACAACGCTTTCACTATTAACTAGTACCACCTACTCTAATCGATTTTTTTGGGTTAACCCTTGTCATCTCAGTCAAGTAGAGTATGGTGAGGGGGGAAATCTTAACAAGTATGTAATAGGTATATTAACATACTTCTTTGAAGGGACAACCTCTTCTGCTCTTAATAAGTCAGGACCCCTCTTCCACCTCATGAAAAATAAATAAGTGCCTATGCATAGTTCTTTGAAAATGAAAAAAAAATGAAAAATGAATAAGGTGAAAGAAAAGAAAGGCTTTCTACACAGAGAGGTTATGCAAGTAACTCTGCCAGGGTACTGTATAGGCTTTCTGGTAGAGAAGTGATGCTTGTGTTCCTTTGTGACTTCGTCAGGGTACTATCCAGGCCTGCTAGTAGTGGAGCGACACTAGAAATGAAACTAAAACTCTGACGGTTATATTACTTGTGTATCAATATACCCCGCATCCCCAACTGAAACAACTCATTTGACTTGGCTTGGTATGTGTGTTGACTAATCAAGAGAATGGTAGGGACTACATCTTTAACTCAAGCTAGGGTGGAAGGCATGACGATCAAAGAATCGAAGAATACTTCCGGACGAGTTAGACTCACTTTTCATGAGACAAGGTCCATATAGAGAGCTGGAGTTCTGTAAGTGTGTCGCCAATGCTGTAGCGGCTACAACCACCCTCCAAAATTGTGGCTTGCATGCAAATTTTGGAGCCTTTCATGGATCCTGTGATCAACCATTCCTTGGTCACTTGTTGGTAAGCTAATGAACTCAAGCCCCCCTCCTTGATCTTAAGATTTGTTCAGGTTCTCATATTTAAGAACCATGTGTCAACTTTGTACATAGGGATTATTGTTTGTCATGCAAAGGGAAGTTTGTTCTACTTCAAGGGGAAATCTTCGTGTGTATGGGTTGTTCTCATCACATAGAAATGTTTCACACTCACTTCACACACTCTTGTCATGAAGGTTGTTGCATTAAGTAGAGTGTGTTTTATATATCCTAGATGGTCTATGTTGTATTACTAAGTGTTCATGTGTGATCATGATCAAGTTCTATCACTATTTATTTCAGTTTCACTGATATCACACTTAGCCAATTTCCTAAGCAACCTAGCCTCATCCAACTTTTCAGAACTGCACACTTTTCTTCTGCAACACTCAAGCTTTTTCCCTTGCCTGTTGGGACTGCACAATGCACAGAGACCCCAGCCTCCCTTAGCATCTAAAATTGTGCAATAGTTTCCTCCAGTGTGCTTCCCCAGTCGGAACCCACTATCTTGAGAAATTGTGTAGTGTTTTCCCTCAGCTTCCCAGTCTAACTTTCAACCCGAAACTACGCAAGGGTGCCCACCTGAGACCCCATCCTGCAACAGTTCCTTGCATTGAGAAACTACACAGTTTTGTCCTGCAATTGCCCAATCTGCCTTGCATTCATAAACTACGCAGAGGTGTCCTTCCAGGATCCCATCCCACAGTAGTGTCTTGCATCTCAAAACTGCACAGTGTTGTCCAAGCTGTCTAATATGTCTTGCATTCAGAAACTGCGTAGATGGGCCTCACGAGACCTCATCTCGGCAGTAGATACTGCCCATTGAAACTATGTAGATTTATTTCTTAGTGACTACAGGAAAAGATCACATGTTAGATCACTCACAAGGATTGAGGAGAAGGACCAAGAAACTGAGTGATAACAGAAGATTAGGACTCCATGCAAACTATGTTGGATGCATAATCATCTCGAGGATAACTATGGTAAGTAAAGTACATCCTTTTGAAGTACATCTCTTAGTGTAACTTGAAGTATTGCTTATCATTGTTATATCATTTTTTCTTCAATAACATGCTTGTTTTCAAGCACTAAAAGTCATTCCATGTGTTCCCTCTACATTTCTTGCTTCCTTTTCGCTTGTTGGACCAACTGTCATCTTTTGGCATGTTGATTGCTATATCGGAAATTTTGAAGGTATGTCTTTATGTGCGTGAGTTGTTTTCACTACGTGAACAACAGTCGTACTCACACACAAAGTTGTAAGCACTATTACACAAGTGTCGTCACAGTCATTCAAAGATCTATCTCAAGTTTCACACTTGTCGCTCTTCACCTTTAGATATTCCCACTGAGCACATGTTTTTCTTATTGATTTGAGGTGCCTTGTCATCAAATCATGCTAAGTGTGTGATCACAGTGTCATGTATGCACAATTTCACTCGCTCCCACACTTAGCCATTTTTTCCTAAAAATATGTCGACCGGACAACCCTCCTTCAACCGGACCCTGACTGAGCTGCACTGCACAGTCTCAACTCTCAGTGACCCTACTCTATTGCCCAGAACTGCATAGAGATTGAGTTTGTCCTTTGGGGAAGCCTACACTGTGCAATCCTGGAAGTGAGCAAGCCGACTATCTCCCATAACTGCATAGAAGTTGTCCCCAAGTCCGATCCAATCTACACTTCCTGCAAGATCACTCATCAAGCCTCCCTTTGGTCTACCGGAAACCTAAATTGCGACCCCAGGCTGTGATGCTCTCCAAAACTATGCAGACATGCCCAGTACTACCTCCAGAAACTGCACAGACATGTGAGTCAAGCCTCTGCTGCCTGGCACTGCATTGTTCCAAGAAATTGTGCAGATCTAACTAGAAGGTCCCATGTTGGCTTGCTCTACCCTACCTCTGAAAATTGTGCAATTTTGATCAACACTCTTCTTATTTCCCTACTTTTTACTCATCCTAGAAGTTGTGCAGTTGTGTCGAGAAGGCCCCTGCTTCCTATCTTGCATTGTCCCTTCAAACTGCGCAGTTGTGACCAACAGCTCCCCACAACCCGAACCTACACTACTCTAGCAAAATGCACAAAATTGCATGCCAGTGCTTCTTGCTACCCAATATGTCTTCCTCAGAGAAACTATACAAATTCCCAGCTGGACCCCAGATGCCCTACCCAGTCCTTATCCTGAAAATTGTGTAGAATATTCAGCAGTTCCCCATACACCCTGTCTTGTCTTCCTCCCAGGAACTGCGCAGCCCTGCCCAACTGGGTTCTACCTTGCAGTTGTCATTGTTGTCCTGGATTGCACAAATCTTCCTCCCATTAACCTCTGCATAGATTTTCCTTACATTCCTCCGAAGCCTCTCATCCCAGCTTAAGTTTTGCTCTGCACAGTTTCAGTTTCTTGTCCTCCCTCATGGTCACCTCGACCCGAAACACGAGAACAATGCATCATGTTAGACTAGGAGGTTTTGGATTTGGTGTTGTCCCATCATGAGTGAATTGCAGGAATAGGTACACTGATGGATCATGGCGCAATGATGAATGGGATGAAGAAGGAGTGAATGCTAGAAGACTTGCACACAGTTGAACGTACACATGAAGCACATCAAACAGCAAGAGAAAGAAACACATGCATAGAACCATCTTGCTAAGAACAAGACCATTGAAGACCCTGCAGCACCAAGCTATGCAGAGATGAAGGCAAAGTACATTTGAGGACACGTCCATCACTTAATAGCATTGTAACTTGACATGGACACAAAAGTGAGCCAGTACATGTCAATAGTGTCATGTCGAGTTGTGTTATGAGTTGTCTTAGCCACCTCACTACTATGAGTCGTAACTGTTGTAATCCAATTTAATGTAAAGTAAAATTCCAAGTGTCATTAGTGGAATGCAGACAGTCATATGTAATGTAAAGAGTTATATGTAGTGAAGTTCAAGAGTCATGAGGGTAGTCCAAGAGTCAAAGGGGAACATCAAGGGTCACCCCACCCTTTGCTATATAGAACCTCATAACTCATAGAATAGGCTTTTGGGAGCCAAGATTTTTCTAGGCATTACTTAGAGGAGGGCTTGGAGAGTATTATGACGAGCCTCGGCTTCTCCATACTGCAGAGTGAGTACATCTATTTGGAGGAGCAAGGCGTGTTGATCGTAACATTCCCCTATTGGGGCTCGTGGCTATCATGGTTGTATGTATGGATGGAACTCTCACTTTATATAATATAATAGAGCTAACATGTTTTCATGCATATGTTGTTATTGTAGTTAGACTATTCCAGTTTCTTTAGCAATGTATGTTATTTAACTTACACATTCATGTATGAATTAATTTGTATATGATTATATGAATCTTGTTGGAATCCTGTTGTTGGTTTAACCTATCACCCTAGACTGTAGACTATTTCACTTCCAACCCGTGATGTCATTCCGCTCGTGTGTTATTTTCAGGCTGCGTACTATTACACACTTCTAAGGGGCACACTTCCTTTTCCCCTCCGTTGTGTCACAACCTTCCCGTGCATCTCTCTTGACTCACTGCAAGGTCACACACATTCTTCTAAAAAAGATATATTTCTTACCTCTTCTTTCTATCACTATCAAGGCATAGCTTTACTGCCCACTGTTCGGACTCCTACTCCAAACGGTTTGAGGTCTATTTCGTATTTCTTACCGGGGAGATCCCTTGACATGTTGGCAATTCCAGCACCATCAACATATTGACACCAGAAATCAAGGAAACCAATTAGGATATTGAGTTGAGAAAATATTAGAAACATGTTCCAAATCAAACCCAATATTTATATCAACAAAAGGGTTTCAACCCGCTGAATGACTTAAGAATTTACAATCACTCAAGAAGAAATATTGTGCCAGGAATATTATCAACTTCATGACATACACAAGAGGGACAAGAAGATGATCAACCTCAGAAGATTTTGATAGAGAGAAATCCTCTAACCCAAAATGACCTTTATCTTGATAATCAAAACGAGAGGATTTAAGGTTGTAAGGATCCGCGAAAGATGTGTTGTCCAACCTTTGGTCTAATATAAGGTATTCACCTAAAAAGGGACTAACCAAACAAGAATCCTTTATTTTATGAGAAATTCTATCTTAAGGATTAAGAAGACTAACTTGGAAATGTTGAAAGCCCTCTAAGAATTAACTCACACCTAGTGGATGAATGTTAAGGAAATAAATATGCATGAAAATATGGATCTAGCTTATTTTGGATATCTCAATAGGATTGCAAGAACCTAAAATAACCATCAGTAAGAGATGAAGTGTCTTGACCTCCTGGAAGGTATCTGAACTTTCTGACGGTGGATCGTCGAATTTGGGTGGCTTAGAAAAATCAACAAGTAGACGCACCACTATCAATAGATATATCAATAAAAATATTACTAGTGCCACTGGTTTGATCAGATTTAAAATTAAGCATATCGAACTCTTAATGGTTTGAGCATTTGAATGCATCAATTGGAAAGCTCCCTTGATCAAATAGATTTTTCCTCCTAAATAATGACATATTTACAATTGACCAGATTAGGAATAATAGATTCAATCTTTTCATCCTCTAATTGTAATATCACATGACCAATCGAATAAATATTTAAATAATTTAAAGGAAATGCTAGTATAACAAACTTTTCAAACATATTTGGGTACAATGAATAGTGTGCTAGAGGTGAGGAAGGATGAAAAGACTCAAGAGGAGGAGCGTGATTTCTAACTAATTCAGATTGAACTTGTAAGAACAATGGATCAATATCATTTTCATTAGTATAATGGTCGAATATAGGCATACCAATGTGACATTTGGATTGACTTTTCTTTTCTTCAACGAGATGTACCAAGGATTAAAAAACCTAACAACTTACCTCTTTAGGAATTTCAGGATCATTTTGAATTGAAAAAGCATCCCATCCCATGAATGGAGATTTTACATTATGAGAAGTGGGTTCTGAATTGATACCTTGTAAATCCAAGTCCTTAGAAGAGGGAAAGATATCATCTGATGTACTTGATCACTCATCACCATATGTATCAGTGGGAACATGGATGTCAAGGTGATGGTTGTCCAAAGTATCAACTTGAATGTAGAGCTCAGAATCATTTAACGAGTTATCAAGATTACAATATCGGTGATAAACCAGAGATGCAAGATTATCATCTTGAAAGAGGGAAGAAAGAAAGGACATATCTTCAACACTTTCCTCCTCCGAATGTGAAATAAAACTATTTTTTTCTTGATTACCTCTTGAAATAACAGGTAGATCATCATTAAAAGTTGAAGTATATGGATGAAGAGAATCATAAAAAAAGAAATCATGAGACATAGATGGTAAATATTTTAGGGTATCCCTTGAGGAAATCATATTTTCAATTGGGTCAAATTCAATATTATACTTATGTAGATTGATATGATCAAGGAATCAGCTTTCACATTAGGTTACATGAAATCACTAAACCATTCCAAATGCTCCTCCATGGGATATGGATCATGGGAAGTGGATGGAGGTTGAATGGACAGATCAACAATTTGATTTTCGGATTTCCCAACTTCAACATCATTACCAGGAGGCACCTAAATTGGTACTTGAAAAGGAGGAGGACAAGGAAAAAAAGGAATGGTTTCCTCCTCTAAAATTTGGGGTGTCTCATGATTAATAGAAGTTGGAGCAGCAAAATCCCCCAGGGGGTTTAAGTCCATGAGATTTCAAGGTGAGTAAAATCAAACTTTGAAATTTTTCCATAGTGAAATCTGAATCAATCACTCCCTCGGGAAATTCATAACAAAGGTGAAGAAATTGAATAAGAAAATCCTTTGCAGATTCACAAGGCTTCATTCTAAGCAATCCAATAATTTTACAAACATGTTGATAATCATACCTATCAAAGGCTTGATGGAGCTTCATAGCGAGTTTTTCAAATGAATGGATAGAAGCAGCAGGTAATGTATGACACCATTTCTTAACTCGACCTTCAAGAGTGAGGTGAAAATTTTACTAGCCATATCTTGACAATTGATTTCATAATATTCACAAAATTCAAGAAACAGAGATATATTTTGAGCTATTAATGTTTCATCCTCACCATTAAACTTCAATCAAGACAAGTCATCAATTATTTCCACGGGGACTCTAAAATTTGATCTATTATAATTACATCCCGATATTATGATTTGTGAATGTTCCATTTAAGATAAGAGGTTCAAAACATACTCAAAGGGAACAAATTGTCATTTGGCCCTCCTTCTAGCGCCAAAATGTTAACGATGTTGGATACCGCCAACATATAGGGGGTCTCCCTAATGTGAAGTCCTAATTAGACATCACACTGTTTGGAGTAGGATCCCCATCCAGAGTATCAGCATAGCCACCATAACTTAAGGTTTTCCTTGGTTTCAATGGATAACATAAGATATTAACACATAACCTTTGAAATCAACAAGTAAGTTGACACTATCAAACACCAATTGCAATGTGTAAAAGGATTCATTCACAAGGGGAGAAAAGGTGAGTCTTTAGAAAGAAAGTAATCGTACCATCCTAAGAGAGGCACACAAGAGAAAGGAAACATTCATTGATTAACATGCAAATTAGTTCACAATTTAACAACGACTTATGAAAGAAAATACAACACACATTCAACAAGATAAGCACCAAAGCCACCAAAATAATTCAAGTTCTTTAGTACAAAAGAACACTAACTATACTGCAAACATACAAAGAATAGTCTCAAAACATTCATGGTACATGCATGAAAATGTGTTGCCTCAATAATATTTAGTTATTAAGTGAAATACCCAAGTACAAAATTACAATGGTGAGACACTAGTTCCAATAGTGGAACAGTAAGTCACTTCTTGCTTCTCCAAGAAATTATTTTTCTCTCCTACGCCAAGCAGAAGAAGCCAATGCTAGCTCTCCAAAGACTATGACTCCAAAATCCCCTTGCTTGAGTTATGAGGTTTCTTTTATAACAAGATGAATGGCCTTTCATATCTTCATGACTATTGGACTTCCAACATGACCTTTTGACTTCCATAAGACTTTCTGACTTCTAAATGACCTTTAGACTTCTATAAGGATCTTTTGTTCACGTGTGACTTTTCATATTCCACATGCGATTCTTGGACTTACACACATTTAAATTTTTTCATTTTCTTGAAAATACATCATTACAATCCATGGATGCATATTAAATTGTGATGACACTTGTACAAGCCATGACTTGGCCTTGATGACATTGAACTTCATGATGATGTGGTAATGCCAAACTACTCTCTTTGTTGTTGTGTTTTGCATTCTTCATGATGATATGATCAGCACTTCATTTTCATGAAAGATCTACTTTGTTATTCATATTCACTCTTCAAAGGGTTTTGGATCATCGTTGGGACCTTTTGAGTCATCATGAAACATTTTGTCATGGTCCAGTATATGCTTCATGTCTTCATGATGGTTCTTATTTATAATTCTTCTCGGCAAGTGCTTCTTTGTGTCTTCCCTTAACATCTTCCTTGATCATCATCTTGCCTCGTTGAGGTGGTACACCTACCAATGAATATCACTCATGATAAGGCAAGATCAATATGAAAAACCATATAATTTATCCCTACTTTATTCATGGAAGAAGATGCTCATGAGAGGCCTATGAAAGGACTGAGAAGGAAGGGCTTAATGATGAGGCCACAGCTGAGCCCAATAATTTTGGCTTATGAAATCACCATTTTTCACTAAATATATGCCATGTTCTATGAGGAAGGGGTTGTTCAAGGTCCAACACAGTGAGCCAGTGCAAGAGACAGTGTGGTGATCTTGATGACTAATATTGTGCCATGCAATGGGCTCAAGGGAAATGGAGACAGTGAGAGCACAGTTGAGCTTCACAATGATTTGGGGAGGCCTTCGTTGTGGACTAAAATTTCACCATGCACTCAGGCAGAGAGAGATATTGCTTGGGTGCAAGGCACACTCACAAGAGACCAGGAGGGGCACACTATTTCCTAAGAGTTCACAGTGCACTAGAGAGGCTTAGTGAGGGTGCAAGGCATAGTGACAATTGAAAAGGATTCCTAATTGTTTCTTTATAATGCAATGTGTGCTCTAGAAGGGACAATGGGTCCTCATTTTCCAGAAGAGCTCTCAGGGTGTCCTTGTTTTCCAGAAGTGTGCTAAAATGGTCCTTATTTTCCCGAAGTGTGCTATGAAATCAATATCCTTTTTTTGGGTGTATTTTTCTTCAATAGTGGGTCATTTTTTACTAGAGATGTGCTCCAAGCATAGAAGGGCTCACTAGAATAAGAGATTGCTTATTTGACTAAGGCAAGTAGCATAAGGTGAGTCACTTTGCCCAGGAAGACGCTTCATGCACTATGAGATGGAAGAGACCTTGTATGTTGCAGTTTTCTTTTGCAAAGGGTCACTTGAAATACTCCACATGCTATACAAGGGAGAATGATCAAAGCTAAATGTACTGTGCCAGTAGAAGCCAAAAGGGTTACGTGACTATGCTTTGAAGGTTTCAAATGTGCAACCATAGGATGTGTCCTTAGGAAAGACTCAGTGAAAAATTTTAGTAGGGAGATATTTCATTAATAAGGCTCATGAATAGGCATATCTCATCACTTAGTGGAGGCTTGAAGGTATCATAAATTTCACTGGGAAGGAGGACCAAGAAGAGCTCCAAAATGGCTAAGTGTGGGACCAGTAGAGTAAGGAAGGGAAAAATATTTGGATGAGACTTAAACATAGATCACACACATGAAAGCCATAATTACAATCCAGGGTAATGTATAGGACTCATGATTAGCAGTCACACCTTGAAAAGATAGCAAAGCAACACTTATTTTTAAGTGCGACAATTGAGATGTCACATTATGACACTTAGAATTCAAGCTGTGACACAAGTGTCGATTGCGGCCAGAAAGTGTGCTAAGCTATAATAATGTGTCTAGAACATGTTCTAATGATATATAGGACCATTTAATGCATAAGAGTGCATTAGAGATACCTCTAGTGATGCGCAAAGGTGCGAAACATACAGGAGTTGAAACAGTTAGAAGCAACACTTGCGACTATAAGAAAATGTGAAAACTACACTTGCAAAAGCTAACAGAATTGAAAGTGACACATGCTAGAGTGAAGATAACATGAGAATTCCACTTGTTAAAGTGAAATAAAGAAAAATGACAGTCGTAAATGTGAAATTGACATTTTCAAAAGCAAAGGTGTGCAAAAGCGATAGTTGGGAAAACTCACCAGAATAGAAGTACAATTGCAAACAAAGTGAGAGGGACTGTCAATGGAGAGTGAACACTAACTATAAATTGTCTAGGCTTACATAAGAAAGGTACACTCATGCATTTATCAAGGATTAAGCACGTGTGAGCAAGTGAATTTGACACTTAGAACTTGAGAAGAAGACTAAACACTTAACAAAGCATCGACTAACCATGAAGTGGCCATGGAATGAAAGATCACAAAATCCTCAGTAGGCTCCAAAATTCAAGTGTAGAAAAAAATTTGGAGGGTGTTGATCGCAACATCAACACTTTCTGCAGGTGAATTATGTGGCATCATATCCTCAATTCTCAATTGCTTCTAAGAAGAGGCATTTACACTTAAGTTTTTCTCTCAAGACATGGTCATAATAGTTGATTAGGTGATTTTTCCAATGGAGGCATGGGATCCCTTGCTTTCCCCTATTAATCCTTTTAGTTCTCATGATTTCTTATATATTGAAATTCATTTGCAAGAGGATTTCCTTGAATCCATGACTATGATTAGTACACCATGTTGAAAAAATTGTAACTAGGTTCGGTCTTCATAAGTATGAAATGTATATTTTATTCTTGTAAATTATAAAATGAAAGAAAAATTATTATTATTGTTTTGGAGCATAGTTTTCATGCTCAAGGTCTTTTATTTTATAGGTAAATCACCCATTGAGTTCTTCTAGGGTTTTTCCTAGGTCAAGAAGTCAAAAGAGTTATTTTCATAAGTTGAAGACCCCTTTGAGCACATTGTAACTTGTAAAGAAAATTATTTTTGTCTTAAAAAGTGTCCAAATATCCTCTAATACCAAGTTAGCCTAAAAGCTAACAAGTCGGCCTAAAGAAAGAGCCACATCCACCCTTGAAAAATCCTATAAATAGAAGAGGACTCATTCTACTTGAAGCACATTCACTCATCACTCATTCTAGAGAAGGAAGAGGAAGGAGAAGGCAGCAAAGGAAGAAGAGGATGAAGAGAATTTTTTTTTGGTCCATTTTCTCTCACACGTTCTAAGGAGAACTAGAGTTTCTACAGCAAGACCTAGGGTTTCTATCTTCAAGTTTGATCTTGGAGAAAAGGAGACAAGTAGGTCAAGCAAAGGTCACCAAGGGTAATCCTCATGCTCCTAAAGTGAGGGAAAGTTAAGCAAAGGTCAAAGGAAGGCTCAGAAGATAGATTGAAGCTCACACACAAGATACCAGCAACTGTTGGAGGGCCGAAATTTCAAATCTCCAGTGGAGGCCAAAATTTTTGCAGATGGAGGTCGAAGAAGAGCTACTGTAAGATATCTGACTAGGTTTGATAGGATTAGTGTTAGCACATCATCCAGAGAGGTTGGTATTAGTCTTGGAGGATTTTGAATCAATCTTAAGGAATTGTAATTCTCCAATTGAAAAATCTATAAGGAAGAGAAGAGATTTGTGAGTTTTCCTCTCAAGTAGAGAGGTTTTGGCCCTGGCTTGTAGCCTATATTTTGTGTTATTGTTCTTCTTGTTTTGGTAGTTTTTTTATGATTCACAAATATAATAATAAGTAACAAAGATAATAAGTAAAATAACATCACAAGTAGTTATCAAGTAAAGAGAATTAATCATAATCATTTCCCTATTGAATTATCAACATGGTTTCAGAGCTAAGGGCATCATCAATATCTCCACTACATTGACAAAGTTCATCAAGAACTTTTCAAACATAGAAATCTATCTCAACAAAGGCATCAAGGAAGCATGGAGCGTCTTATTCTTTACAAATAAGGAAGTAATGTTATGAAACCAGCTCAAGAAAAAGATAGAAAAGATAGATCAATGCCTTAGAATTCAGCCTCTTCGAGGGGGCAACCTCCTTTACATTACATAAATGAACAATTCTTTGATGATTCAAATGACAAAACCTCCTTTCTATATAAGGAGTCTAAGGAGTCACAATATAACCAGCCGACCTAACATTATAATATAAAGCACAAAAATAACAATAGAGGGATTGCTATCGGGCACAGTAATAAATAATGGGACAATAGGGGCACAACAATATTAATAGGGATACCAACTACAATAGTAATGGTGTAATCATAGTATATAGGGACCATCATGCCCTCTCCTCAAAAAAAGTGTTTCCTCAACACTTGAGTAGTTCTGGATGCTTCTGTATAAAATTCTCATCCTCCCCATGTGGAATCTTCAGTAGATAAGTTCTTCCACTTGATAATACCAGAATTGATCGATTTCGTAGTTGTCAAGTTCTTGTTTCTGTGACTGCTTCGGTTCCAATATAATTTTTCCTTCCTCGTCAAGTTCTGGCAATATTGTTTGAACTAGGAGCTTGTCGCATATAACCTTCTTTAAACATGAAACATGGAAAACTGGATGCACTCAAGACGCTGCAGGAAGCTCCAATTTGTATGCCACAGTACCAATCTTTTGCAACACCTTGTACAAACCATAATACCTTAGTGATAATTTATTATCCTTCTTATCTTGCTTGAGGGACATTTTTTTATATGGTTGTAGCCATAGGAATACCCAATCAGCTACATCAAAACTTCTTTCGCTACGATGTTGATATGCCTGTTGTTTCATTCTTTTATGTGCCAACATGAGGTTATCCTTTAAGAGTTGGAGGACTTGTTGTTGATGTTCGATGTGATGTTCCACTGCTTGAACCTTAGAATTTTCTCTTAAATATGATTGATGGATGGTGGCTGATATCCATAAAGTGCCATAAATGGGGTCATTTTTGTTGATGTATGGAAGGAAGTGTTATACCACCATTCAGCGAGAGGCAACCATTTGACCCATTGTGTCTGTTTATCAGATACAAAGCAACGAAGATATCCTTCCAAACATTTGTTTACTATCTCAGTTTGCCCATCAGATTGAGGATGATATTAGATGAGCTATGAGATAACTGAGTACCAAGACAAGAAAATAATTATGTCCAAAAATTTCCAGTGAAAATGGGATCTCTGTCACTTCAATAATCTTTGGGTTTCCATGTAGCTTTTGAATTGTTTCCCTAAATGCAGTAGAAACTGTACTAGATTTAAATGGATGTGATAATGCACAAAAGTGTGCATACTTGGTAAGTCTATCAACTACCACCATGATGACACTCTTTCCCTCAGACTTGGGTAAACCTATGATAAAATCCATTGAAACCTCCTCCCAACGTTGGCTTGGAATGGATAAAGGTTGTAATAGACCCGGTGTCTTAATTGTTTTCAACTTTATTTTGTTGGAAAACCAAACATTCCTGCCACAAACTTTTGAATATCTGATTTAAGGCCATCCCAAAAAAATTCCTTCTTAACCCTGTGGTAAGTTTTTAAAAATCCTGAGTGCCCTCCTAAGGGAGAAGTGTGCAATTCCATAAGAATCTTTTGTTTTAGCTTGGAATTCTTACAGAGGTATAAGCGATCTTTGTACCATAATGAATCATTTTTCCAGCTAAATGTATTAGACGTACTGGAATCTTGTTGTAATTTCCGAATAAGTGCCCACACTTCTTCATCATTCTTCCATTCCTCCCTTGCTTCGTTTATCCAATCTGGTTGGATAATAGAAATGGCACACAACAATGCTTCCACATCCTCATCCTTTCTTGAGAGTGCATCTGCCACCACATTTTGCTTGCCTTTTTTGTAGATGATTTCAAAGTCATAACCCAACATCTTTGTGACCCACTGTTGTTTCTCTTAAAAGGATAATCTTTGTTCTAAAAAGTATTTTAAGGCTATCATGATCCATTTTTACCTTTAAGTGTCTTCCCATTAGGTAGGGTCACCATTTCTTAAGTGCATGGAGTATTGCCAACATTTCCTTC
>APFE030658521.1:49631-69231 GCA_000404065.3 Pinus taeda
TTATTTTATAGGTCAAGCACCCATTGAGTGCTTCTAGGGTTTTTCCTAGGTCAAGAAGTCAAAAGAATCATTGTCATAAGTTGAAGACCCCATCAAGCACATTAGAACTTGTAAAGAAAATTATTTTTGTATTAAAAAGTGTCCAGATACCCTCCAAGACCAAGTCAGCCTGGCAGCTGGCAAGTTAGGCTAAAGAAAGAGCCACATCCACCCTTGAAGAAGCCTATAAATAGAAGAGGACTTGTTCTACTTGAAGGACATTCACTCACCACTCATTCTAGTGAAGGAAGAGGAAGGAGAAGGAAACAAAGGAAAAGGAGGATGAAGAGGATATTTTATTTGGGTTATTTTCTCTGACACGTGCTAAGGAGAAATAGGGTTTCTACAACAAGACATAGGGTTTCTATCTTTAAGTTCAATCTTGCAGAAAAGGAGACAAGTAAGTCAATCGAAGGTCACCAAGGGTAATCCTCATGCTCATGAAGTGAAGGAAATTTGAGAGAAGGTCAAAGGATGGATTAGAAGACAAATCGAAGCTCACACGTGTGGCAGCAACAACTGTTAGGGGGCTAAAATTCTTATATCTGCAGTGGAGGCCGGAATTTCTACAGATGGGGGTCGAAGAAGTGCTACTGGAAGAGATTTGATTGGGTTTGACAGGTTCAGGGTTAGCACATCATCCGAAGAGGTTGGTCTTGATATTGGAGGGATCTAAAGTCAGTCTTAAGGTATTGGAATTCATCAATTGAAGAATCTATAAGGAAGAGAAGAGATTTGAAGGTTTTCTGCTCAAGTGGATCTGAGGTTTTGGTAGTTGTTTTATGATTCACAATTATAATAATAAGTAACAAAGCTAATAGTAAAAGAACATCACAAGTAGTTATCAAGTAAAGAGAATTATTCATAATCATTGCCCTATTGAATTCTCAACACACCATGGGAAGATATGCATCCTCTCTCATATTTTCTTCTAGAACTGGAAACTTTAAGGTTTGGTTATAAAATGATTCCTCAGCCTGAGCCTCATAATGTGCTCAACCTAAAGAAATATTGTTCTCAATCTACAAGGATACATGATTCTTTATAGAATAATGTGAATTTAAGGTTTATGCTTTTATCAGAGTTTTATCATGTATTAACTTCTAACCCATTGTTTCCAATCATCTCTATATGACTTCAAAGAAATTTTCTTTGAGTATTTTCCAAGTTGATTTTATCTAACAAGTATTAGATCTTGAAACTGACTTCTAGGTTAGGTTCACCACCTTGCATTATGCATTATCATTTTCCTATTGCATTTTGGCGTTAGGATCAACCCCAAAAAATTGTGACATGAGACCTTCTCACTGTTTCAAAGTGTTATAATTTGTGTGGTAGAGCCTTTGTTTTGATGGGTGCCCTATATAGTACCTTATTTCCACTTGGCACCCATGTTGAAGTTTTTTCATCGGCTTAAGATTGCTCTTTAGTACCACCATAAATTTTTAATGAAGCTCCATAGTTCCTCTTAAATATCATTCTTGTCATTTCCTTAGGGGCTCCTATTAATGAGTTGTATTATTGCATTGCATTAAATTTCTTGCACTAATATGCATAATGCTAGCTTCAACTTGCTCTCTTATAGATTGTTCATTATGCATTAACTTTAATTGCTATCCTTGCATCTATTTCCTTTTTCCATTTGACACCTTTATCCTTGGAAGAAACATCCCCTGAGTGTCCATATCCTAAACTCTTTCCTTGGCATTGAGCATAGGTATGTTCCAATCAATGGAGTTAATTTGCTTTCCTAGGATACTTATTTCCTCCATGGTATCAAAGCATTCTTGTTTTCTTTTTGGGGATTTTTATAAATGTTGCAAAAATTAAAGAGAAAATATGTTTCTCTATGTCCCCTTATTTTATCATATATATAATAAGGGAACATAAAGTTAATGTTTGCAACAATATTGATTTTTGTTGCCCTTAAAAAAAGTGCCAAGTTATAAGTTTTTTCTTCATTTGATTGGGTTATAATATGACGTTAAGAAATAAAGCCTTATTTTTGAGTTTTTTCCTCCTCTGATTAGTTATTCTTCCAATCATATGGGGTCTATTTAGGCCTCCTACATCTCAAGATTATATCATTGTTCTTTCTTGATTATATGTTGTCCAAGTCATTATTCTTTCATGCTTATGTTCAAGGGAAGTTAACTCTATCTCGACCATTCTACAGTCATCTATTGACTTGTTGTGTTGGCCTTCATGGTTGTCAACTCATTTTTAGTATCAAGAAACATCATTGTCGTGTACTTGTGTCAGTATGGAAGGTCTCCATTGAATTCTCACTGACAAGTCTATTCTTATCAACTACAACAAATTGCTCTGAGAGCTAGACCTAGAGTACCACACTAGCTCAATTTTCACCACTGAGAGGTGACCTTATGCTCAATAATTATTTTAATCATTGATCATTGATTGGATGTCTTCCATTATGTTAAATGAGAACACACATATTCACACATTAGGATTCATGTAGTCCCTTGGGTTCCATTTTTTTCATTGGTGGAATTCATCACCTCTATCAATGCCTTTCATTATTGGTCATTTCTATGAGGATCTCCTCCATGCATTGTTCCTTTTGGTGCATGAAATAGATGTACTCCATGGTGGTCCTTATAATTGTTTACTCGAGTCCTTCTAAATTGTTGGCCTTCTTATTATATTGGTGTTGGTTAATGGGGGATGCCTCAATGTCCTCCTTCCATCAGAGCATTTCCCATCAACTTCAACTCATTCTCTTTTGGAATAAGGCCTAGAGTCTCATTTACTATCTTGTGGCTTGTATCTGTTAGTGGTAGATTCCCTCACTATTGATAAAAGGAATACATTAATGTTCCCTTATCAATAGATTCTACAAGTGTTCCACTTCAATTCATTGATTTTCATCTTTTAGAATGTACTAGGTACCTTGACTTCCACTATCATCAATGGTTGGTTGTATCACATTCAATAATAGTGTGCGTCAATGATTGATAATCAACTAATTTCTCCCATGTTTGACTCCAACTCCTTTATTCACATGGTGTGGATTTGTACCTTCGACAGTTGGTTTGAAGACCCTGGTTTTGTGTTGACATCTTTCAACTAGAAGCATCCTCATTTTTTGTCAGTGAAATCCTTTTGTTGTGTTGTTTTCCATATCATTTTGATCCATTGCTCCAAATACCCTCTTGCTTTAGATATTGAGACATAAATCGAACATGTATTGTTCGTGGATGTGATATTTTAACATGGATCCACTATGTATTATTTTCGTGGTCATGATTTTTAATTTTCACATATATTCATGGATTTTCAATGTACTTGATTTAGTGGTCATGTTTTTCTACTCTAAGCATGGGAATGCTTGACTCGGGAAATGAGTTGTATTGACTTAGTTTCTCTCTATAGGTTTTGTTTTGGTCCAACATTTTGTGAACTCCTCCTAATTCCACTTGATAGTTTTCTCCTTCTTTTGATAATGTGTTTCAGCCATCTAATATCATTTTTACCTCATACATTAGGGAGCATCTCTTATAGCATATTTTTCCATACTTATTATAAGATACATATTTTGGCCTAAATTATAATTCTCTTTCCTTGTTGGAGACATTTTTTTACCAAAATAGCCTTTTAAAAGACAAGATATGAGTTCACATACACACCCTTTGTTATGGTGTAGCATGTACATATGTGACTCTTATAAAATAAAAATGTATATATACATTAGTCTTCTTCAAGCAACTAATATATGCCTTCATTTTGCATCAAAAAAATTAATTATGCTTATTGATAGTGTTTTCCTACTTTTTATAATGTGTTTTAGCCATCTTATATCCTTCTAACCTCATATATAAGGGGGCATCTGTTGTAGAATCTTTTGCCACACTCATCATAAGATGCATATTTTGGCCTAAGGTATCATTCTCTTTCCCTATTGCAAACATTGTTTTCCAAAATGAACTCTTTGAAAAACAAAATATGAGTTCACATGCACGCCCTTTTTTCTAGCATAATGCTTACATATGTGACTCTGATAAAAGAAAAATGTGTATATACGTTAGTCTCCTTCAAACAACTAATATATGCCTTCATTTAGAAACAAAAAAAAAATGTGTGTATTATTTCACATTTTTGGGTGGGGTTTATGGATTCTACCAAGAGTTTGCCTCTTGTAGCCCATCCCTAATGATCCAAACTGCATTTCAAGAGTATTTAATGATGCCCTAAGTGGATGAGAAAAACAAGTATTGATTAGGACCCTTATGTTGGCAATTTCTCTACTCGTCCTTCTATCTACAATCCCCTTGAGTTTTTAAGTTATTCCCTGAGATAGGAAACATGTGTTTCCTTGTCTTCTTATTTCTCTTCGGGATTTGGAAACAAAATCCTTCTCTTTCTCTCTCTTAGTCTGAAAGAAGAATATTATGTTGTATATTTCTTCACTGGCCCAAGGTAGAGGGACCTAGAGAATAGTTCTTAGTAGTGTCTCAGCAAGAACCAAGTGTATTATAAGACTTATATTTTAGAAGAAAGTATTTCGGATTAACCACATTGATAGTATTTGGTCGACGTTTCAAACCAGCTAATATGGTTCATTCTCAGGACTAGGTGAGAAATCTATTGATCATAAGGAATAAATAGTAAGGATGCAACATTGCCCAGAAATATTAGATCTAAGACTTATATTCCTGTCAAGTATTTTTTTTTTTTTGTAAATTAGGCTACTTCTATTATTATACAAAAGGCTACAAAAAAATTACATTGAGGCAGGCCTCATATTTCACCATTCGGAGATGGATTTAGCACAGACACCTAACCTGGATAACCAGATAGACACTTATCACTGACCATGACTGGAAGACCAACAGACTGCCAAAAAACCATAACCAGCTAAGAGATAGACCGAATGACCCAGACATTACTAACTGTAACAGATCCAAAAAAACTGTATCCCAAGAGTGTTACATATTACATTATAACCGCATACATAGGCGCGTTTGAAACCCGCGTGCGACTTGAAAAGAGCTGAGCATAGCTTCAGCGTTACATAAAAAACCTCACTGAGAAGGCAGAGAACAAGAAATACCAGAAAAACTCCATTGAAACCCAGATCCACCACCAGAACGCCCTGGAGATAGGCTCAAGCATCCACAGAGATGGAGGGCTGCTCTTCCACAATCCTGCAACCATATTAATCCGATGCGCTTGAATCCATGTAAGGCGCATCGTCTTTTTCCGGCTCACTTGGACCCGCCACCGCACCCGAGGTTTCCGTGGGCTGAGCTCTTTGACACAGGACTGGAGCAGGAGGCCTTTGTTCCTCAGAGACTTCTGGTGGAACTGCATGGTCACATTTCTCAATTCGGACAAAGATATAGTATGTTGAATTATCCAGTGAGCATGGGAAGCGGAACCGAGTTGAGGGATGCGATCTATGCTCGCAGACAGCAGCATGAGCATGCCCTCTGCCTCTCCCTCGGCCTCGCCTTGCACCCCGTGAATCAGTTCCATCTGAGGAGGATTTCGTGGAGTGAGAGGAGCGCTGAGGATTAGCTCTCCCTTTGGCGCCTCCCCGAGACCCGCCCCTGCGGCTGCTAAGTCGGAGTCGTTCTCACGGCATTCTGACCTAAAATGAACAATGAAACTGGAGCGGAGACGGCATAGCGAGCTTTGGCTCCTCGAATCCAAAGGCCCAGGGAGCCAAGAACTTAGGCCCAAAGATGTGGAGACTTGTGGAGGCACAGAGGGTAGGAGATACCCGATAGCAGAGACACACAGGGGCACCACAAGCATAAACACCCAGAACCAACGAAACAAAAACAACGGAGCGTGAAATTGACAGACAGTAAGAACAGGACACTCAGAGGAAGAGACCAAGGCCTTCAGAGTCGAGAGCCGAGGTCTGTACCTCTGAGACCTCCTCCAACACCCACAGACCAGCTGCAAACCACAACAATGAAAAACCCAGAGCCAAACAGCAGACAAAACGGAATGAAGGAAGTGAATTACCGGCCCTAGCTCACAGTAAATATACTGCGCGACGACTACCCAGGCCATATGCGAACCAACGCAGAGTAGCTGCATCCCGAATGCCGAAGGAACTGAGCGCGAGCGAGGATTAATGCGATGGGCGGCTAGCTTAAGGTGGATTTTACTGCCCGCCTTCATGTTAATGCGACGGGGGTGGCAGGTCCTTAATTGAACCAGACAGATGGCGGGACTGGGCTGCCACTTGCCCAGTGGGAAGCCCGCCTCTATACCTTCCTTATTAATGTTCACCAGCAGCCGGGAGATGAAGATCCTGGAGCACCAAGGAGTGGAAATCCTGTTGAAGTTGTATATCCCCTGCATCATGGAGAGTGCCTAAGTAATGAGGACGTTGCAGGTCTACCCCTTGGTTGGCCAATCTATCTGCTACCCTGTTGGCCAATCACCTAACATGCTTGAAAAGGATGTTGTTAGGGCATCGAAGCCTTTCTTCCAATGTTTCTAGCCTGCTGAGCAGCCTCCAGCTAGAGGCTATTTTGGCCGCTGAGGTCCCTGCTTGAATTCTAGTAGCAGCATTGATAAGGATCAGGGAGTCTCCCTCCACCTCCAACGGATAGAAATTATGTTGATCAACCAAGCAAATACCTTTCCACATGCCTTCCAACTCCGCAACATTGTTGGTGTTTTTGCCTATCGAACCATAGTAGATGTGCTCAACTGATCCTTTGTCATTTCTGATTACACCTCCATATCCTGACGGGCCAGGATTTCCTTTAGCTGCACCATCAAAATTCAATTTGAAAGTTGAGCTTGCGAGGGGGAACCATTGTGAGGGGGAGGTGATCTTGGGAGTATTTCTGTGATTGACTTGCAGAGAACAGGATATGTTAAGATTCCAGGAATTCCAGATGAGCTGCTCGTGGGGGGAAGTTGGCCAGTCAGTTTCTAGCCAAGATAAGAGCACCAACATTTCTTGTAGGTTATGCTTTAAGAGGAGCCATAGGATTTCTACGGATATTCTACTATTGTTGAAGACCCTATTGTTTCGTTCCTTCCATAATATCCAATAAAGAAACCCTGGAATGAGATTCCATAAAGAATTCAGGATGGGGCTTTGATAAGGGTGCTTGGGCCGAGTTCTGAGAGTGTTAGCTATGTCCCCCTGACGGTTCCCTGTTCCGTTGTTGCATTGGTCAACTTTCTCCCAGAGCTGAGCAGTGAGTGGGCAAGTCTCCATGAGATGCATGATGGTTTCCGAGTGGATAGTGCAGTTGGGGCATCTTGAGGGACCTATGAAGCCTCTTCTTTGTAGATTATCCCAAGTTAAGATGCGTCTCTTTCTTAAGAGCCATAGGAAGGTAGATACCTTGGGTCATAATCTTGACTGCCATATGTGATTCCATAGTTGATCCTTCTCTGTATGGCTATTATCATAATGAATTGTATAAGCTTCTTTGGTGGTGAAGATTCCTTTTGAAGTATAACCCCACCTCAGTTTGTCCTGCTGATTCGAAAGTTTGATTTTCCTTTGATTGAGCTCCTGATCTATATCATCATAAGTCTCTCCATGCCAATCTGTTTGCCAGGAGCTTGCGGGTTTCCATTGATGGAAACCTTGAAGTGCTTGCTGCTGCCAAAACTGAGAGACATTAGTGAGATTGGAATGCTACATATGGTTCTTCCAGAGAGGTTTGTGGAAGATCGAGGCTAATTTTGGTAGCTGCTGCCAGGAGTCCTCCCAGAACCGCGCTGAGTTTCACGAGTGAATCTCCCAAAAGTTGTACTCTTGGATGAAGGCGCAATGAATTTTGGCCGAGTTCCATATCATGGAGCCTAAGATGCTCAGACTAATTCTGATGAGCTCATCCCACTGGCTTCGAGGCACATATTTGGCTTGCCACAGCTTTGCCCAAGGGATGTGCGGCTTTACTAACCAATTCCACCATATTTTTGCTCCCATTGTGCAGTTGCTTTGTATGGGATCCCGTAGTCCTAGTCCGCCATTGGATTTCATTTGGCATACCTCAGTCCATTTGACAAGAGCCCATTTCCTATTGAGTCCTGTGGAGCCCCAGAGAAAACTCCTTTGAAGGTTACGGATGGCCTTGAGCACCCATTTAGGAGCCGCTAATATGGAAAAGAGATACAAAGGCATTGCTTGGAGGACTTATTTGATCAAAATGAGCTGACTGGCTATGTTGAGCGATCTATAGGTCCAAGATGAAAGTATAGCTTCCAATTTATCCAACAGTGTACGCCAGGATGCATGCTTAAGGGCAGAAGCCATGAGCGGAGTGCCCAAATATTTGGAGGGCAACACAGCAATAGAGAAACCCAGAATACGAGCAATGTTTCATTGAGTGGAAACAGGGGTATTGAAGAAGAATAGCTGGGATTTGGTGGCATTGATCGAGGTTCCAGAGGCTTCAGAAAAGAGTGAGAGCAAGGATTTAAATGCTTTGGCTTCTTGAGAGGAAGGATGACCAAAGAGCATTGTGTCGTCCACGAACTGTTGATGAGATAACGGATGAAGACCATGGATCGCTATACCTTTGATCGCTTGAGAGGAAACAGCATGGTGGAGGAGGCGACTGAGTCCTTCCGCCATAAGAACAAAAATGAATGGGGAAAGGGGATCCCCTTGATGAATGCCTCTCAACGGACGGAAGGGCGTGGACGGAGAGCCATTGAGGAGAACAGAGAAGCAGGGAGAGGTAATGAGGTTCAAGATCCAGCGTGTCCAGGTAGCATTGAATCCGAAGGCTGGCAACATTTGATGGATATATTCCCAACTGAGCTTGTCAAAGGCTTTTGAAAGATCAAGCTTCATGATCATTCCTAGTTTTTTAAGAATTTTTAAAGAGTGGATCACTTCGTTAGAAAGGATGATGCCATCCATAATCTGACGCCCCTCGACATATCCCGTTTGTTCCGAAAAGATGAGAAGAGGAAGAAGAGGTTTGATCCTATTAGCCACTACTTTGGATATGAGATTATAGATGACATTACAGAGGGAAATCGGCCGGAATTTGTCTGGTGTATTTGTTTCTTCGCCCTTGGGGACCAGAGCAATGAAGGTGGAATTAAGAGAGGGAAGGAGCCAGTGCATAGAACGAGATTCTTCCACTAATTCCAGCACTTCAGTGCTGATCAAATCCCAGAATTCATGAAAGAAATTGGAGGTAAAACCATCAGATCCAGGTGCCTTACCATCTTTTAGTTGGGCCATTGCTTCTTATACTTCCTGCATGGAGACTTGTTTTAGGAGATTTTGATTCTGATCTTCCGTGATTATCTTGGGGATATGCTACGTGACCGATCTTACGACTGATGATCTACTCCCTGTTTGTTCTTTGAGTGCTTCCTGGAAGTATTCTTTGAATTCCTTTTCAATATCTTCATGATTTTCTAATCTGTCCCCTTGACTGTTATTGATGAAGGCAATGTTGTTATGCATTCGTCGTTGAATGGTGGATCGATGAAAGAATTTTGTATTCTTTTCCCCTTCCTTTAGCCACCTGATTCTGGATTTTTGGTGCCAGAGGATTTCCTCCTGTAACCTTCGAGCTTCTAATTCTGTCCAGAGGGAGTGCTCCTTGTCTGCTAATTCTTCTGTTCTTCCCTCTAGTATAATGGTTTACTGAAAAGTAAACATATTCTGCTCCAAACTTTTCCTGGTTTCCAAAATGTTACCAAATTGTGATTTGTTCCAGGCCTTAATCACCTGCTTGAGGTGTCTGAGCTTCTATTGAAATTGGAACATTTTTGCGCCTGCTAGGGGAATGAAGGTCTTCCATGCAGCTCGCACCATTTCCTTGAATTCTGGATGAGTGAACCAGAAGGACTCGAAGCGGAATGGGCGATTGCATTGTTTACCTGGACGCGTCCATTGGAGCATGATGGGCCAGTGATCAGAGCCTCCTTGTGGTAGAATGGAGGTGTGAAAATCTCCTCCCATATGAATGGCATTATCTGAAATGAGAAAGCGATCCAGCCTGGATGCGATATGATGTGTTCCCCTTCATTTGTTTGTCTAGGTGAACGTGCCATTTGAGGTTTGTATATCTATGAGCTGATTGCTTTGAATGAACTCTTTGAGTCCTGTGCTATCCTCTTCTAACCTCATGCGCCCTCCCTTCTTTTCCTTTAAATTCGCGACGATGTTGAAATCTCCCCCGCTTATCCATAAAGGGTACTGTCTGGTTGCATTGAGCGCCGTTAGTGCCTCCAACACTTCTAATTTTTGATGTAAATCTTGCGGAAAATAGGTGTTGGTGAGTAAACCATGCAGCTCCATCCCTAGGAGATGAAATGTAGCTTGGATGAAATTATGTGTGGCGTGAAAATCCTGAAGTGTAAGGATCTGCGGATTCCAGACTATTGCAAGTCCCCCTGAGGCTCCTATCGCATCCACTGAAATGGAGCGACTGCCGTGCCAAGCTTTGTTGAGGATTCTTTCAAGGGAAGCATTAGTACTTTTTGTTTCCTGTAGAAAAACAATGGTTGGTTTCTCTAACTAAATCATAGTTTTTAGCATTATGTGTTTTGAGGAGCTATTGAACCCTCTCATGTTCCATGAGATGAGCTTCATGAGGAACAATGGTGTTGGGGCTTGTAGAACTTCGTCAGCTTTGGGAATCTCCTTGATTCCATTAAGATTTTGCCTAGGATGATAGTTCTTTGCAGATCGGTTTTGCGTCCTCTTTTCTTTGTTTCTTTGAGGATTTTCTTTCCATCCCATGGACTGCCTGCTTGTATGCCCAGACATTTATTGTGTTGCGCTTTGATGACAACCCCTTCCAGCCGATCTATTTCCCAGGGAGGTATGGTGTTGTATTCTTTCTGCTTGCATGCTGTTTCAAGTTTGAGAATATCCAAAAGATCTAAGCTCACAGTCTCTGGATCTTCCTCCATTATTATAGGGAGGTTCTGGGTATCCTCTGTACTACCATCTTGCAGGCTCAAAGCTAAGGCTGCATCAAGATCCATTGCTGAGGGTTGTAGGTCCACGTCTGAATCCGGGATTTTCGCCTCCGAGGAGGGAGGGAGTCTAGAGGGCGAGGAGGAAGATGGATCCATAGGATTTTGAGATGCTGGGATGAGGATGGTGGAGCTGGGGAGGCTTGAGAGTCATTTGAAAGCTTATCTGAGGGGTCTTGAGGGGTGAGGATTTGGAAGCGGTTTTGGGATTCAGTCTTCTTGGGGCTAGAGGGCGCAGCCGATTGCTTTTTGGCATGCCTTTGGCGAGTGGGCACTTTTGTGAAGCCTTCTGAGTCTTTATTAGCTTCATTGGCATCAGATTTGATCTGAATGTTCAAGGGGCATTCCCTAAAGAAATGACCATGTTCATGGCATTTGCGCCAGCGAAAAGGGATGTGTTCATAATCTAATGGTTGAATCCACTCAAAATCATCGTGAAAGAGACTTACCGAGTCTGCAAGAGTTTTTTTAAGATGCATCTGGACGCAGATCCTAGCGTAGGAGGTGAATCTTCTATTTTTGGTTTCCTCTGCCATTTTGATGAAGGTGCCAATGCTATCTCCAATGTCCTTTAATGTTTCTTCTCTCCAGTATTCTGAAGGCAGGGAATACATACGAATCCATACTGGAGCATGACTGAGATCCTCTGTATCTGGATTAAATCTGGGCTTCCAGTCATGAAGGAAAAGACCCGAGGAGTTGAAGAAGTATGGGCCACCTTCAAATATTCTGGTCTTATCCTCCAGGCAGTAAAATATTGCTGTGAAGAAGCCCTTGGGGCCTAATAGCACGGAGACCTGTCCTTTGGGCTTTCATTTTGAGGCTATCCACCCGTGTAGGGATTTTTCAGTAGGCCAGATGCCAAGAAATTTTCCAATCAGTGCGTGATCCTTCATGTATTGTATTTCTCCATTGATTCGATGACTGGGTAGCTCAACTTTGATTCGTTCTGTGGCCTTTGGAATGCAGGTAGTCGAAGTCGCCTTTGGTTGTGACGCCCCCAGTTCAGTAGCTTCTTTTTTACGTGTGTCTGGAATCTCCATTGTTGCATTATTCCGTGTTGGCCTCTAATCGCGTCCAAAGGTTTTGCCAGTTGAAAACAGAGGTACATAAAAGGTTGAGAAGTCCACCGATCAGGATGATGAAGGAGGGGGGGGAACGAACCCCACCCCTCCCGCCGGGCCGGCCATAACGAACTAAAAACCAGATGCCCGTAGACTGGAAGGCCAGAGGCACTGTGCAGGAAGGCGATTCGAAGGATGCAGGGGCGCAGATCTGATCATTTGTTGCAGAGGTCAGAGCACAGCGGCTAGGGTTCTCCAAAGAAGTTATATGTTCATGTTGTGAGAATATATTCCTGTCAAGTATTATAACAAGAAACTCATTCCTTTTTTTCCAAATAAATGTTTTCATAATCTAGATTATGATCGTGAATTGTTATACTGAGTTATTTCATTCAATGCATCTGAGGTCTCTTTGAATATATTATTGTCACATGTTCATTTGTTCTGCGTGTAGGTATTTTAAGGAAATTTTGAGAGAAGAGGATTTGGTAAGTGAATCTTCATCAAAATTTGATTTTCTAGGTAACTATCCTAGCCTTATATAGTATTTAAAGAAGATTTTTTTTTTTTCTTCACAATTAGAATGTATGTTTCTTGTTTGTGCTCTATTATGGTGGTAACCCTAATCATAAGCAGAAATTTCAATAATACCCATTTAAAGGGTTGGCCTCTCATCTCAATGGACTCTGATGGCTTGAGTGTGGAGATGATAATGGCATGGAGACCTAAGCTAAAGGTCATTTCTACAACACCACTCAACTTGGGTATTTTGGTTGATCTGGAAGACCATGAGATATCATCCTCCTTTTTCCTGATAAACATTTAAGACCCTTATACAGACAAAAGGGCCTTCTAGTATTGTCTTTCTTCCTCAAGATTTATTTTGGCTACAAACATCATGTTGGGATATTATTTGAATTTCACTCTCTTGCTTAGGGAGGTTTGGAGAGCCCACCCTTGTGGGGATACCCTTTATGGTTTTTCCTCACTTTATTGATTTTCAACACCTTGTTGACATCGAGTCATCTAAGTTAAGTCCCACTTGATGAAATGGAAAAACAGAGGAAAATTTATGGCAAAAGGACTAGACAAATTTTAACCTATTATATGGCCCAATTGATTTCTAATAAGGGCATCACATAACCCATTTCATTTGAAGAAGAAATTAAATATTGATTTGTTTTTATTGATGGGTGTCTAAAATAAATTGTGCTCAAATGTTAATTGACATGAAAATATAAGTATCTTTTTAGGTGTTGCTATATAACCTTTTGCTCCTGAAGTTGTTGTAAATACTCAACCTAATAGCTAATCACTTGAGTTTCTGAGCCAAATTTGAATTTTGTGCTTCTATTTTAAAACTTGGATATATAACATACTTATCATGTATACAATGCATTCCTATACTTCGTACATCTTGCAGTTGGATGTTGGCCTTTGGATAAATAGCACACATAAAATATTTATTCCTAATTTAGGCATTACACAAAGTTATAATAATCCTCATTCTAAACAAAGTTAAAATTTGAGCCTTGTTATGAGTTCTATTATCAAAAAGGAACTCATCACTCAAATCCATGATTGACTAGTACCTATCATTAAGAAACCATTCACTACTTTTCTTTTCTTTTCTAAAATCTGAGGTATGTTCAAACTATATTTAATGAATATTTAGTGGAAACTAATATTATTTTTACATACAATTAATTATTGTTGTATATCAAATACTTGTAAAATAAAGAATGACTTTGGCATATGATCTTAGATGATTTTTGTCCGCATAGGCTCGAGGGGAAGTAGAAGGGGATGAGGAAGGAGGCCACATGTTGCTTGGAAAGAGGGGATAAACAAGAGAACAATATTTTATGTACACTTTGATGCCAATTCAAATGAATTCAATTAGTTGATGCAAACGGATCATATCTACGGTAGAATGACAGCAAACTTTACCCTAGTCTATGGCACCTGCAAATTCTCCTTTGCAACCTCATGATCTGAAATCCTAATCGTTAAATTGATACTTGGTTTATCAAACTTTAAAGGTTTTTTTGCATGTTTCTTAAATCACCATTATAAAGCTCAAATTTAATGAAATGTGAAACTTGTAGAAAATTTGCAGCAAAATAAATGATAACAACAAATCAAACAAATAATAACAACACCATAATTGATAACGGAGTTTGAATTATCTCAAAAGCCTACATATTTGGGCCTAGACTTCAGTGGGGAGGCCTTATTATTAATTCTTAAAATCCATCAGAATACATCAAAAATACATCAATTTTATTCCTAATTGGTTATGTTGTGTTCTGCTCAACCTCAAGATTCCAACGCAATAGACAACACTAAAAAACACCTCCTAAAACTCCTATAATAAGCCTCCAAAGTTTTTCTATATGGTTGATCTTCCCTCTTCGCTTCATAAAAACATTGGCTTCTATATAAAAATCAAACATTGGCTTGTCATGTGTATTACAATATAACCCATATATATCATTCCACGAGGTCACATATTTTAATTTTAATAACCATATCTAATATATGGTTACCACCGTATATTTCACGAACTTTAATATATCCCATAATATATCACCACATATATATTCTTTTTGTCCATGTTGCCATATATTTTGGTTTTTCTTTTGTTTATGAAGTATGGGGAGTTGATAGATATGGAGGTGGTCGATAAGTATACCATTTTTTTTTTTCCAACCAACAAACTTTATCACAATAAATAAAACTGGTGGAATATTGTTAACATGCAACAAATGTGGTGTAAGAGTATGAGTCAGGGTTTGGTGCGAAGTCATTGATTCGAATCGCTCTAAGGTTAGTTGATTCGATCAAAAAAATTTATTCAGTCGTAGCATGCCACATGTCACCCATGGATAGGGCCACATCACAGCTTCTTATTGGTCTAAATTTATTACCCTGGAACCATTTCTCTTGATTTGACTAAAATTGACTTTTACGTTTTCCCTTAGTTGATCAAAACTTTGATTATGAATAACTTCTACATACAGAGTCAGAAATTTTATTTGGTATAGAACTTATGATATTTATTTTGAAAGCTTGAATATCATGCTTCACAAAGCTTTCAAACGAATGGAGAGCATATGATGAGTTCTTCTTGAAATTTTTGTTACATAAATGGCTTTATGATATTATGTTTGAAATGATAAGTTGGGAGTTATGAGGGATTTCCTATGATATAAATTATTAATTCAAATTAGTCCAATGAGACATGGATTTAGTCTAATGAGACTATGTCTATTTCAAGTAAAAGTTACAATCTTTTATCAGTTATTTTATTAATTCTTCTTATCTTTTCATTTCCTAAAAAATCATAAATTAAAATAAACTAGTTAAATTAATTAACTATTGGGAAATGGTGCAAAATAAGATGAAGACATTAATGAAATGGGATTCATGAATAGAGAGGGATTTTCTTTAAAAGTGGCCATAAAGGTGAAGTGATATTGATTTTTGGTCTCCTCCTTAAGAATATAAATTGTATGCTTCACATTACTTAAAGTGGTCCAAGTTAGATTTTATGGTTTCTTTTTCTTTTTATGGCACTAGGTTTCTTTTGTATGATTTTGTTAACATGTGAGGCTTATAAAGAATTCTTTGGTCCAAGTTCTTGCAAGGAATTGTAAAGAATGATTAGTCCAAAACTTATGTTTGATAATTTAATAAAGGATCATTGCATTTTTCTCATGCCTAGATCTTACTTTATTTTTGTTAAATGTTAATTTTAGACTTTATACATTTAGATTTCTTTCATTATTGTTGTTGCTATTAACTTTAAATTCACAATTTTTTTTGTATATTCTTATGTACATTTAAATTTTTGTACAAGAACCATTTCGCTTTAATTGTTGTACAACAATCCTGGTGCGAGACATGTTAAAGGACGTAGTGGGATCTGGGTCATCGTAACAATGTTAATGATAGTAAAGAGAGGGGGGTGGTGTGGCCATCCCCGCACAGGTTCTCCCATGAGAGGGAAGTCAAAGTGGGGCTATAACCAAGGAATGAGCCATTTGGAGGATAAAGAGAAGGTGGTCGCCATTACTTTTACAGGTGGTGGGTCGTTGACAACCAAAAATAACGCACCCTCTGTAGGAATCCTTGGACAAGGGAAAAACTCCAAAGCAATCGTGGGATGTGAGGACATCTACAGGGTCCAGAATTTCATGGGCAAGATATCATTTCTTCGTCTCTAGCTTTGCAGGTATGTCCAGGCTATCCACCTTTTGTATAATCATTTTTTTGTGAAATGCATGAGTTGCATGTGGGTATTGATGGAGGGTCCTGGTATGTTAGTCTATAATAGGGTTAGGTTCCATCTTGTGGAGGTCTAGAGGGAAGGAGTTTATAATTTAATTCTCTTGTCCCAAGTTTGGGTGTATCATTTTAGTTGACCTTCTTCAAACATTGGGTCTCTCCTCTTCCAAGGAATTTTGAACCCTCTGGGTAGGCACCCTACCTAGATTATGGATGAATGTGAGCTTGCAATTTTAAATCTCTAGCCATCATGCATGAATCCCCTGGGTTGGTTGAGTCTGGAGGGGTCTGTGAGTCATAGTCTCTGTCTACATTATGAATTCATCAATAAGACTAAATGGTAGCTCGAAAGCTTTTGGGTTGGGTGTCTAATTAAGACCCACGATTCTAAAAGGGAGAAGTTCTTTTGGTTGTGGTTTAACATTTTTCCATGTGATGGGCACTGTTTTTTAGACCCTATAGGTACTCAATTTTAATTGTTCCATGAATTTCTTTCACCTGTCCAACCCCCAGAGTTCAATCATGACACTCTTTCTATGAAGATTAACGGTTGGTGGTGTGTTTCATTGGAAACCCTCAGTTATCTCTCCAATAGGGGTTTGTTGAAGGAAATGTTGCAACTTGTATCACATCGTAGTGGTATTTCCAACTCCGATCAGGTGCGAGACCAAGGGTGGGGCCGTGGCAGATGAGACCCACCAAGGGTTGAGGTCACAGGAATACTCAATGCTTTGTTTCTGTTGTTGCCAACTCTTATAGGAAATACACCCCGAGCTCAACTAGCCATTAGCAAGTGGGAAGCTGAGATTGGTAATCAGATGGATCCCAGTGATCAAGAAATTATGGAATATTTATAAGATATTATCCCAGATCTAGGAAACGCATGCGGTCATTGTACTTTATTTATGCAAACTCTTTACTTATCGTGGATGATGAAGTTGTTGTTAGCTAAAGCTTTGATGTTGTCCCTTTCACACAACCCAAATTATTCATAAGAGATCAAGAAATTCACAGAGAATTCTAGCTAATCCGATGTCAGATTAAACAACAGAATGATCACCTTGCATGCATAAAGAGGCACATTCCCTATATTCTATGACTGAGTTATCGGGTTCCAATGCTAAAGACCTTGCACAGGTCGAGTCCTTTGATGAGTAGTATTTAATAGTTGCACAGTATGGTTTTTTGCTTGTTTAGTCCTATTTAGATGAATAATATAGACTTTTCGCTAATTTGGTATAGGCTCATGGTCGATAGAAGTCATAAAGACAGTGAAGTTCATGTATCTTTGGTGGACAATCTTAGAGTATTTTGCTTTTGGACTGGTTATAATGCAACCAGATGGTCAACAAACCTGGTTTCCCAATGGGAAGGATGAGACCATCTAGACATTTATGTTGATTTTTTCATACATGTCTTATATTAAAAAAGTAATAGAAAGGTACCACCCAAACTTACAAAATGAAATGGTAAGTCATAATAAATAAAATTTCATCTAGCTCAAGGTTTATTCATTTGAACATGGGCTTTAAACATAGGGTAATAATCTCACTTATCTCAATTATCCTTACAAGGTATGAAGTGTTTTGTGTGAAACAATGAAGTTTCCCACTCAACAATAGGTTTCTCATCTTTTAACCCATTCTAAAAAATCCATGGGTAATTAAATCTTGGGTGACATCTAGAGCCCTTTCTAATCACTTTTCTATCTTATCAAAGCCACACAAGAAGGATTCAAAGCCTTCCTTTCCCTTGAAATTTAGTTACTTCTAGTTGTAGGAAGAAGAATACCATCAACTTATCACCTCAATTTGGTCCCCTTTGAAGTCAACCTCTTATATCCAACAATTCACTAACAACCTAGTTAAGGTTAAGAGGTTTAAAAGGGATGGGATAAATATCATTTGAATAAGTCCCAATCTATACTCTGAGAGGCCGAGCAAAAAATAAATGCCATTCTAGTAGACCATGATCTAGGTGCCCTCTCAGAGGATGATGAAGCTTCCCTCAAGTCTCTGATTACCTAGAGGTAGGACCTTTTAGCCACAATAGAGTCAAAGTGGCATCTCAATAGTAGAGTTGTGTGGTTAGTGGAAGGAAACAATAACATGAAGTTTTTTCACCAATATGCCAATTATAGAAAATTCTTGAATACAGTTTGGGAAATTCTAGATTAAGAAGGAGCAATTATAAGATTTTTGGAAGAAAAGGTAGAAGTTAACAGGGTCTATTATGTAATGTCTCATATTATTAAAGTAATAAATAATAGCAATAATAATAATAATAATAATAAATTAGTCAATACATAATAAAAAAAGTGGAAAGAAAAAATAACAATTAAAAAAATAAAGTAAATACAATAATAAATAAATGAAAGAAATTATTTTTTTATAAAGCAAAAGAGTAAAATAAGTAAGAATAAATCATGGAAAAAAGTTAATTTAAGAAAAAATTAAGATAAAAATAGAAATTTCATGATGACATATGGATTATTTGTATGAATATTTTCTTTATATTTTTGGAACAAGTTGTTCTATTTAACAGATAAAAAAGAGGATGTGAGGTACTCTTTTCCTAGGAGAATTTTGAGATAAGAAGGATTGATTGGGATAACTAGTTGAATAAGGGCTAAAGGGTGGCTAGCTATAAAAAGACATAGTGTAGCTAAACCTATGACTAGGTGTAGATTCATTCCTAACACGTTGGTTATGCATGTCAATTTGATCTCTACAAAATTGTAAGTTCATTGAGTTTTCCTCTCACAAGTATGTTATCATCACCCACTATAGCAATGGATTATGTAGTTATTAATTAAATCTTTTTCACATTTATGAATTAATTGTTTAAAATTTTGTATATAGTTTGTAGTTAATTATGTTTTAAGTTTGGGATATTATATATGGTATCAGAACCTAGAGAAATTCTACGAAAGGAGGCATTCACTGGCAAAGGTAGTTGATTGAGGGCTTGGAAGTGTTCAACTTAGACCTAGTGTCGTTGACCCTATGGTTGGGTGGAGAGTCATCCCCAACATGTTAGTTGCTTATGTCTAGATCAAAGACGAGTGCAAGACAATTCAATCTATACAATGTTGTAAGTGAATCAAATTTTCATATCATAAGTATGTTGTTATCACCTACTACAATGATGGATTAAATTTTTAGTGAAATCTTCTTTATATTTATCAGCTAAAGATTTGAATTTTTGTATATAATGTGTGCCTATATATATAAAATTTAAACTATTGCATATAA
>APFE030658521.1:69871-118468 GCA_000404065.3 Pinus taeda
ATGTAAAACCAAATGTTTGGAAAAAAGTGAAATCTCTCCTATAATAATGTTGTAGCCACTCGCAATTGCCTAAAAAAGGATTCTCTTAAAGGCATTTCCAAAGAAACCTGGCTATCTAATAATTAGAATCAAATCAGTTTCAAAATTTTATCGAACCTTAGGAAACAACACTACAATGCATTACTAAATTAACCTAATGTTTTCTATAGTATGATTGAAATTAACACACAGGTTTTTGATTCGAACCTCAACTCATAGATAGCTTTTCTAAGCCACTACCATGGATATGTTACTATTTTATATAATGAAATATGATTGAAAAAATTTGTAATTTGCACTATATACATTGAACACTTGTTGTTTTAATAGAGATAAATGAAATGAAATGATATTTTAATGTCCACAAGACTAAAAATAGTTTATGGGACCATTAGTTCCCTGCTTTTCGCTTTTTGCAATTCAATCCCTTTCTTATTCAAATTAATGATGAGTTGGCCCAACCTTCCAACAATCCCCTCGCTAAAAAGACAATGCTAAGAAATTGATTCTAACATATTCCCATAACTTTCTCTGATGTCTTTGAATGCATCACATTCCAAAATGAATTTTTTTTTCCAATTCCACTAACCCAAACATGCAAAATGTACACGCTCGTTCTTCCCAAGCTTCTTTAGGCCTTTTCCAATGTCTTGTTTCACACCAAAGTTAATGCGAGTTGGTTCTTAATTGAGAAATAAGAACATTTTCCCTCGACGAAATGCTAGCTCCAATGAACTCTTTTTGTTGTAGATCAAAAGTAGGGTTGAATTCCTCAATGTAGTACTTATTCTTTCTACCCAACGCTTTTCCCCATACCCGTTTATGAAACTTCTCCATAACAAAATTCTTTAGCTCCTTGCTATTTGTTTGAAAGGCATTGAGGTAGATATTCCATTTTTGCATCCATGTGTAGTTTTGTTAGTTTTGTTTCATCCATGTTTTATTTCTTTCACTCATGCCTTCATTGAAGATAACATTAGGCCATCTACCTACTCCCATTTTCTCAATTCTTTTTATATATCTTATGATCTACACCATAGAAATTGCTTCGATGGGAATTGCTCCTATTTCACTCAACATTATCTCATAAGTTACCGAACTTTTTGTTTTGAACTTGCTCATGATCAAGCGTTTTTTTGATTTTATCAATTTGTTTCCATTTTGAGACGAGAGTGATGCTAGCCCACAATTCACACCCATATAGCATCACTGGACAAACTAGGAGTCCAAAAATAACTTTAATCGTTTTCCAATCGCGTAACTTTTCCTCTCTACATCTGTTTTGAAGAGCGTATAATGCTTTCCACCCTCCTAAAATTCTTTTATTTCTGCAGTCCACCCAATTAAGTTTGTTGTTGAAATCAATCCTGAGGTACTTGTACTCATTTACTTCTTCAAGAATGTTTTCTTCAAAGAAGAACGTACGTTGGCTCTACTTGTTTTTATTAGAGAAAATCATTATTTTGGTCTTGCTAGTATTGACTTGCATCCCCATTGTGTTAAGAAATTTACTGCATAACATAAATAACTACTGAGAGGAATAAATATAAAAATAACCAGCAATAACCATAAACACATAAACACAAATGTCTATCTAGGAAAAACCCAACCTAATAAGATCTCATTAGCATTGGCCAAAACCCTGGCCAATCCTACCAAGTGAGCCTTCACCACTCACTTCCAGGTCTTGCATTACAATGAAGTCCTTCCAGCGTTTTATAAGCTCCATTACATATAATACCATGGGCAGAATACTATGGGTGCACAATACCATGAGCCCGAAAACCATCACTGTTTAACCTCGTCAACTTTGACTCTATCTCGAGTCAAGTTTAACTAACAATTCCCCCCTTAAACTTGACTTTGGGTTTCTTGACTAACTCCAATCAAACCTGCTAAGTGAGACAATCCCACTCACTCTAGCTCTTACCCCCCTCAGTCTTTACCCGGGGTATTGTTAACCCGACATCCCCCTATCACCTAGGTCTAACCCAGACTTTACCGGTGATCACCGAGGGGTACACATGCCTTACCAAGTCTTACAGTAGTATGCCCATTTACATGCAATAATTTTGACTTCATTAAATTTCTTTTTTTGTTTATTGTTGCTACGATTCTGATCCATCCTCTCTCAGTTTGATTTGCTCAAAAACTTCTACCAAACTGCTCCAACTGTGAGCCCAACGAGAACCTCGTAGATTCCAACATCGATGGCCTCACATAGAAAAAAATGAACAATTTTCGAAGCCGCATGAACAATTTTATTCTACTTACCTTCTTTAAATAGCCGCATCAATCCCGAACAATTAGTCAGTATGTTCCAAACCGGTAAATATCGCAAATGCACTGCGATCCTAGCACACTATCTTCCGCACATTCTCCTCGAGGTTCTTCCGCATACGATTGTTCCACCATTATTTTCCAAACCTAGATCTATAAAAAGGCTGCATTGATCTCATCAGGCACTATAAACCCCTAACATCAAAGAATCCCTTTGAAGCCAATATTTGGCTCTAATACCAATGGTTAAGAAATTTACTGCATAACATAAATAATTAATGAGAGGAATAAATATAAAAATAACCAGCAACAACCATAAACACATAAAAACAAATGTTTATCCGAGAAAAACCAAAATCCGGGGAAAAACCTAACCTAATAAGATCTCATTAGCATTGGCCAAAACCCTGGCCAATCCGAACAAGTGAGCCTTCACCGCTCACCTCCAGGTCTTGCATTACAATGAAGTCCTTCTGGCCTTTTATAGGCTCCATTACATATAATACCATGGGCAGAATACTATGGGTGCACAATACCATGTGCCCTGAAACCATCATTGTTTAACATGGTCAACTTTGACTCTATCCTGATTCAAGTTTACTTAACACACTGCTCTACAAAAATGCTCAAGGGAATATAGGTGCATTTGCAATCCATGGGATGATTTAGAAATCAATACAAGATCATCAGCATATAAAAGAAGCTTTATCACAAACTCCCCCAACTGAACACCATCTCTACCTTACAGATTTAGCCACTTGTCCATTCTAGCAAAATATAAACCAAAAAGAGCATGGGATAGAGGGAAACCTTGCTTGACTCCAATGTCACTTCTAAAGCTTTATAAAATACCCGTTGAGGTTCTAATTTTGAATTTCAACTCTTCATAAATTCTATGGACAACAGCTCTATAATGCAAAGGAATTTCAAGTTCTTCCATTCTACGCCACAATGTATCTCTAGGGACCGTGTCAAATGCCTTTTTGAAGTCAACAAAGCAACAGAATACTTCTTCTTTTCCCTCCCAAACCTTTTCAACAATGTGTCTAAACATGATACCATGATCCATTGTAGAATGCTTCAGCCCAAAACCTGCTTGTCATCTTGCCCTCTTTTCTTTTACTTCTACCCACTTACTAATTCTATTTTCTACCATGCTACCGAAAAGATTTGCAAACAAAGGATTGATCATAATGGTTCTATAGTTGGAAGGATTATTAATGTCTCCACTTTTAAAAATGGGTATTTCTAAGCTAGTTGTCCAGACTCTTGGGAATCTTTGTTGAATGATGTTGTTGAATATTTCCATGATGTGTTGTGCAAGAGTGTTGATTCCCCATTTTAGATACTCTACTTGAAGTTCAACCAAGTCCTTTTCCTTTCCTGTTTTTAGATTCTTAATTCCAATCTCCACCTCCTGTAACGTGAAGAGATTTCTAGTTGTGTTGATCCTAAGGGGAGGCTCTGCCTCTCATTCTTTCTCATAGAGTTGTCTTGTATATTCAAACCATTGATTGGTTGTAATATTATTTTTGATTTACTTCTTCCTTGGTTGAAGTTCCTTCTAGAAAAGATTTGGGTTATTATTTCTTAGATATATTAACTCTTATGTCCTTGTTTGCATGACATCATCTTTTTTCCTTTTTAGTATCTTCTTATATAACTTTATATTCATCTTCTCATTGCCTGCCTTTTTCAAGGATCTCCTTGTCATTTTGCATTCATCATCAAACCAAGCAGTTATAGGAAAACAATTGGATTCTAATTTACTATTTTTTACTCTTTTTCACTTCTCAAGTTTTTCTTTGAATTATATTTGTTAGCTCATGATTGGTGAAGCTTTTGAAACCAATTTTCTCCTTTTGAATTAATCTCTCTAACATTGTCTTGAATATAGTACAATTTTCTTGTGTTAGAAGAATTTTGCCCCTTGATAATGATTGTCGAGGGCATTGGGTTTCCTCCTATGTTGCCTTTATTCTAACCATGATAACTTTATATAAATTGGGTTATGGTTTGATTTTAAGTCCCAAATATGCTCTCCAATTTTAACTTCGTCTATCTTTTCTAACAAGCTTTGTGAACACATCACATAGTCAACGACACTTGCCCCATTGTATGTGTTGCAAGTGAAGTTACCATAGATTTTCCATCTATCTAGACCATTGAAAATAATGAAGTTTAAAGCCTCACACATTGTAAGAAACTCCTCTCCAAAATGATTGTAACTTTGTCACCTTTTGAACACCTTACCAATTGGGGATTCTCCTCTTCAATGAGCCAAATAGGATTGTGATCCTCTTTGTAGCAAAGAATACTAGCTTGATGATTTGTTGTTCTAGCATTAAAATCTCCCACTAAAAGAACTCCTCCCTGCTGAGAGTACGCAGAAATATCTTGCTTTAAAGCTGCATATGGATCCTTGTTGTCTAACCCCTTATTTTTGTAAGTTTTTTAGACTTGAGAGGCAAAATAACATGTTGCAATTCTTACGTGTTCTCATTCTCTGATATTTTGAACCACAGATATTGTTTATTTGCATCTTCTTTAATTAATTGAATGTGATGACCTTCTTTTTCTTTCACTAAAACTAGTATTCCCCCATACCCTTTATCATTTTCTGCTACCTTGTTCTAAATGGCTAACTTCAAATAACCGTCAAACACAGGAGTTTTGCAACCATCATGTTCATGAGTTTCTGTGAGAAAAATTATGTCTCTACCATCCACAATAGGCCCTAACCCAAGTCCCCTCCTCCAAGGGTAACCTCTACAATTCCAACAAACTAAACTTAGGTAGACCTAGGTAGGATTTGACTGCTACACAGTTTGGCACATAAGACTCAAATTTGAGTCTTCACCCCTTTTCATCCATGTTGATCTTGTTGTTTTCCTCCCTATTACTAATTATTTGTTTTTTTTTACTGACATCTTGCTACCCTGTTTTTCCCATAGGCAAAAACACTGCAATAAATGCTTTACCATTGCACAACCATTCCCTTTTCCCTTCATTTCTTCCTGCTCTAATTTTCTCCACCTTTTCCCTTCTCTCCTCTTATTGTTTGTTGGTTAAATCTTCATCTAGGAAGAAGTGTGAGCCTTTCAAGAGTTTCATTTTTCCCAAAAGTTGGTGTTTTCCTTGCATGCTTGCCATGGCGACTTTTATGGGTCGAGGCCTCTCTTCACATATCTTCCCCACCCTCCTTGCTTGGAAAATTCGCCCTTTCCAATGTAGTTTCTCTTTCAGAAAGTCTCTTTTCAACTTGAGAGTACTTTCATTCTTCCCATAATCTCTTATTCCCCTGATATTAAAGTTTGTTTCCCTATCCCTTATTTCTTTGTGTTCTCTTTCCTGTGCTCTGCGAGCACTTGCATCTTCTTCTTCCTCTATCCTTATGTAACCATTAGTGTCTTCAACTCTAGCTTTGATTTCTTTTGGATCGTCTTTCCTATTGTTCTTTTTTTCCTTCTCTTTTGAAAGGTCCATTTATTGAGATACTTGTGTATCTACCTGAGTTTCTTTAGAAATTATCACATCTTTGTTTGTTGTTATTGATTCTTTCATGGTTTGACACGTTGTCTTCATGCTTTGCCATTCTTTTTTTTCCTATGTCTATAGCCTCTTGTAACATTGTTACTTTTTCTTTTAAAATTATATTACCTTCCATTAAACATCGATTTGCAACTGTGATCTTTGAATTTTTGTGGTCCCTTTCTTATTCTTTGGCTTCCAAAATCTCTAGCCTTGTCCTGGCCTTCGTCAATTCTTGGATATAGAGATCCAATGACCGAGTAAGAGGTGTAATTGTGGGACTGTAAACGATTGATTCTTCTTTATTTTTGCTGCTCTTATTTATTTTCATTCTCTGGAATGGTTTTCTTCTTCTTTGTTCCCATTTAAGGGAAGAAATCATATGCCTTAAAATGTCGTGATATTGCTTTGCATTTACCCAAGTCCACTTACTTGTTTTAGTTAGTGAGAATATGGTGAATTCATATATTCTAAATAACGAAATATGAGTGAAAAAACAAATGTAATTTCCACTATATACCTTGAACATTTGTTGTTTTAATAAATATATAGGGGATGCATTCATATTATATAAAGTAAGTAAAATTGTCTTGGATAAGGTCAAAGGAAAAGTTTTGATGTATATATATGTGTGGGGGTGGCCTTGCTTATGAAACAATGACCATGCAAGGTAACTATATATTAAAAAATGTGTATTTTCATAATTAAATTATTATTATCTATTTACAAAGATGCTTTAAATTATATATATAAATATAATATATATATATATATATAATAATAAAATAATATAAGATATATAAAAATAATATAAATAAATATTATATATAATATATAATAGAAAGAGAGATGAGAGAGAGAGAGAGAGAGAGAGAGAGAAGAGAGAGAGAGAGAGAGAGAATGTTAAAATATATAATATAAAATTATATATACAATTAGTGTTGATTCATTTTAATTTTGGATCTATTAAATGCCAAGAGGATCAAATATTTTGAGATGCAAACCACTTTTAGAGGGAAAAGATATTTGGTCTATGTTAATGATATTGGGTGTGTGTTATATTCTTTCCACCCAAGGATGGTGAGCAGAACTACAAATGGTTTTGTGCATGGGTTTTGCATGTGGTTTTGGGCATGATGATTTTCTACCCATTATATTTGTAGATTAGGGAACTATGGTTATGTTCTAATCCAGGGTTAATAGATTAACATTTATGAATGCTTGGACATGTATATATGTATTGTAACATTGAAAGGAATATAATGAAAAATCAAACAGTTTTGGGATCCAGGGGAAAATATTTGTGTATATTTGTTTTATGTTCTCATCATTGTATATTCCTCTTTAAGAATTTGTTGTAATTTCTATACAGGGTTAAAACATACAAGCAATTGGTAGATCCCGAGTTAAGATGGATCTGGGTTGGTTTAATTAATAGTCTTTAAATATGCTACATTAGATAATAATACCATGGGAAATACCATGTGTTAAGAATACCATGGGAAAAAGTCCATGGGTTAAGAATACCATGGGAAAAACCATGGGTTGGAGTTTGAAAATGTTAAACAAGACATTACAACATCTCTACCATACTCAGTTGGAGAATTTTATGTTTTTTATTTTATTTTATTTTATGTTTTTGTTTTATTTTGACTAAGTCAAAATGTTAAACATTACATACTAGGTTGGAGAGGGCCTCTCGGATTAATAAGAATTATATAAAGTATAATTATTTATATATAATATTTTGATAGTGATATTAATTATTTTGCAACATTTATGTACTCGTTGATATTTAATTTTGATGTAAATAAGATAAATGTTTACATCTCCATTTTCATTACTAAAGCTTTTACTACTTACATTACAACTAAGGTTCGTCTTGGAAAGAAATAGAGAGGTGAGAGAAAGGATACTAGACGTATTTGTTGCCTTCTGGATTTAAAGATCACTATCCAACCTTTGGAATTTGTTAAGTTGAAGAAGAGATTTTAATGATGTAGTTAATAATCTATGTCCACATTTACAACTTGTACCAATTTTATTTCATAGGGATACTAGTTCAATGAGATTAATAATTTAATAAATGTGTTTCATTGAATTATTATAATAATAATTATTATTATTATTATTAAATTAAATTTGGGACATACATATTATGGCAGGTTCTTTCATGAGCCCGAAGGTTTCCCAATTGAAGAAATATTAAAAGTGGTCACACTTTTTCCTTAATTTTCTATGATGATATGAATTCCTCTTTGTCTGCAGAGTGTTTGAAAATTAAATTAGCCACTCTCTCTTTAATGCATAAACAAAAGAGCACAAAACCCAATGACCTCTCGATTGAATTTTTCCTTGGATTTTGTTAGTGTCAGTCTTAGCAGCCTTCCTCTAGTGATCAAACATGCTCTTACAAAGTGATTTTAAGGTGTCAAGGTCAAATTTTGTCATTTCAGTGAGTTTTCAAGCAATATTTGGTCACTAGGTATTAGGTCTAGGGTTTGCTTTCACTCCTTTCAAAGTTGTCCAAATGTAGGTCCATGTCACCATTCAACTGAGTGTACCATCATTCATAGGGTTGTCATCATCATGTCAAGTTCCACTAGGTCATTTTATACCTTGTTCATGCTTCAGTTGCGCCTAGGTAAGGTTCATTTCCCTCTCCTAGGGTTTTGAAGCTAATTTCTCTTGGATGGTCAAATCATTAGCATGACATGTATTCGGATTTTCATACACCTTCCCCTATCCTTAATGTATCTTATTAAACACTTCCCATCACTGATATCCCCCAAATTCCTCATTTTCACACAAACCCTAGTTTCTTGCTATAACTTGACAATTTTCTAGGCTAGGCCTGTGTTTTTCCCTTTTGGACCTCCTCCCCTCACACAATATTTAAAATTCCACTTTCCCCTGCTCCCTATCATCCCTCCCTACTTCCCAAAATTTTCTCAAGAATTTAGATGCCCCTTATCCCCTTCATTTCACTTCATTTTGACAAATCCCTTGTTCCACACATCGAGATAGGTTTTACTCCAATGATATTTCTAAGAAATAAAGATTAATTTGGAAAAAATGGGATATTTTTTTGTCTGCAATAGGCCAAGAAAGAAAAACCTCCTTCACTTTTTACACAAGTGTCATGGTTTCAGAGAAATGTCAAAAATACAGTTTCCTCAGGAGAATTGATGTACCTCTAAAGTGACCTTGGTAAAATCAAGTTTTCTCCTATCTTGGTTGGCCAAATGACTTTTTTGATGAGACAAATGATAACTATACACAAATATCTTTCCAATGAGCTATCATGAGCTCAATTTGGAGTTGCGGAAGACCTTCAAAAGTTGACTGCAACAACACTCTACCTTTAGGCAGCCTCATTTTGCACATTTTGACCAGTCGTGGGAGATCTGATTTTTGATAGGGAAAATGAACTCCAAATTGAAACATTATAGTTTTTTTAGAAATTTAACTCAATAACCTTTCCAACGCACTATCCCACGCCCAATTTGAACACTGGGAAGGCCTCCAAAAGTCTCCTGCAAAAATCGCTACGCATAGGGTTTGGTGGCATGGTGCATTGGGTTTGTGGCGCGGCGCATAGAGCTAGAACCCTTATTTCACTCACAAACTCTCCCAAATTGCAAAATTTGCTCAATATTCTTGTGTTCAAGCAAGTTAAAATTTCTCCCATGACCAATGAATGAGCTACCTTGGTGTTTATGGTGATTTAGTGAGAACTTTTTCAAACCCTACCTCCTTGCAATTTTTCCTCAAAAACAATTGCTTAGGGTTTGCAGTTTGAGTTTTTGTTGTCAAGTCCACTTCACCACTCCCTCCATGATTTATTTTCCAGTTTCATAAAACCATTCCCTAACCCCATATCCCTAATTCTCATTAACCCTATATCCCTAATTCTCATTATCCCAAACCCTAGCTACATGTTCCCAAACCCTAATTTCTATCCCAAAGCCTAAAACCTATCCCTAAACCCCTTCTATTCCCAAAATTCTAGTCAAAAAAATTCCCAAAACCCATCTGACCCTCTCCCTTCATAGCCCCTCATACATTTTCATACACTTGGCAGCGAAATGTCAAAGACACTTAAATCTCTTCATACTCATCAAGAAAACTCACACATTAGCAAGCATCGTGAGTCTTAGTTGGAGAGGACTAATATCCACTTGGAGAGGAGGTTGGAGAAAGCCATCAATGAGAAGAATATGTTTAGAAACATGACATATCATTATTTGTCAAGGAATATGGTGTGCCAAGCTAGAATCAGGAGCTTGAAGGCCAAATTGAAGAAGAGATTGAGAAGGCAAAAAGCGCAAGATAAACTTCAGATCTTGGCTGAGGCTTCCTTGGCCCAACATAGCTCTTGATAGAGAAGACTCAGCCCAAATTTTAAAAAATTTGGAGCACTTTTTGCATTTTTGAAATTTTTGGCACTAAAACACAGAAATTTCTGCCCAATGCGTCGCGCCACCTGGCGCTCGCTTTTGATGGGAGCCTCCAAATGACAAAAACTTAGAATTTTTGGATTTGGCATGAAAAATTATGCTTGTTGACTTATGGCCAAGAAATTTGAGCGGGTTTTGAGCCCTCAAAAAGGTCAAAAACACTCAAAAAATGACCTTACTGCCCCTATTTTGACACACAAGAAGCAGTCTTGGGAGATTTGATTTTTTATAGGGAGAATGAAGGCCAAATTGAAACATTACACTTGGGTTGGAAAGTAGACAGGTAGACCTTTCCAACAAGCACACTTGGAGCTAATTTGGACACCAGGAAGGCCTCCAAAAGTTGGTCCAAACAGGCTCTACGCATAGAGAATCAGGCCAGGCGCATAGAGGAAATTTTGCCAGTTTGACCAAGTATTGCTCTGTTTTTCGCCCAGTTTTGGCCAGTTTGACTTTTTCACTCTCTTAATGTCAAATTTGTGATGTAATTTCGTGTACATTGATGGATAATGATGTAAATATGTCAAATTTTCACTTTTGTAGGTAGATTCATCAGTTAAAAAGTTGTTTGAAACTTAATGAATCAGTTCCCTTGTTTCTAGAGGCAGGTTGTTCCACTGCCTGATTTGTAGTTCTTAGTTAAGAATCAGTTGGATCAGCTCCTAAACATGTGAGCTCAATCCCTAGAGGATAGGATGAGCTATGGTTTGTCTATATTATGTATTTTTTCAGTCATTAGCATGGTTGGACTCTTGAGAAAGCAAGGAGCTTCATTGTACACTCATATCAGCATTTTGGCTAAGGAATTGAGACCAGGGTTTGTAGCACTCTTTGGGATCCCTGTGACATTTGTTTTGGTACAGTGCTTTCTTATGTATTTGTGAATTTTCTTATGTATTATGTATGTCATTTTCCCTCTTATTTCTTCTCAGCTAAATCAAACAAGAGTGTAAGTAGAATACATTGAAACTGCAGCGCTCTACTTGAAGTTTGCTTTAGTTTCTTGGTGTTTTCAACTGTTTGGAGAGGATCCATGGCTTCTCTTGCCCTCTTCAAATCCTCCTTTGTCTAAACCATCCATCTCATTTGATTTAGAGTGCCAAATACAGTCGCCTACCTTGCCCCATTGAGCCCTCTACAAAACTGAGCCTCATTCCCTGCACCCAAAATTTGCTTTTCCATTAGAGCCCACAAACACAACATTTTATTCAATCAAACTCCTTTACATCTATACCTAGCCTAAGATCAGTAATCAAATCAGTCATCTCAAGCCTTTAGTGATCATAATTAGCTGAGATTGACCCAGAGAGAGCCCTCTCCTAACCTAGTAGGGATAGCTACCAGGTTGAGCGTGGTTTGATGTTGGCCCTGGATCCTACCTTTTCAGGCTGAGGTAAATCTAGGCTCTAACATAGTGGCGACCATACTAGGGAAGAAAGTTTATTTTCATTGTTTGGCTTTGTAGACTACAAACAGAGCCTGAAGTTAGCCAGGTAGCCTTCGAAACGCTTTTGCTTTGCATTAGCGAAAGTAGATGAAAGGTGCTTCAGTCAATCTCCGGTCTAGTTTATAAACTGAACATCTAATCTAAACGATCACCCCGGTACATGTATCAAGTTCAAATCTGATTGTTGATTGTGGACAACGATCAGACACCAAAAAGGCTGAAATCATTCAGCTGGCGATTCCAAATCATTTTCGAGATCAGATCTAAAGACTCCATTGGAGGATGAACCCAACCAGCAAAAACATGAAAGGAAAATATGGACAGATTAGCTATTCAAGTTGGAATTTCATCCAAGACATTTTGTTCTTTGTTCTAAATTATTTCTTCTCTTTTCTCGAGAATGTCAAGAAGGCTTTGCAAAGTATACCATGTTTGAGAAAAGATCCTTGGCCTGCATTTGATTCCTTCCCTTTGAAGATTGCAAATACCAAAGATTTGCATGCCTTTGAGCTTGATCAAGACCCTTCTTCTGAATCTTGTGGTGATTGTCTTCAAATTGATGAGCCCCAAGAGACCAAGATTGATTCTATACCTTCTGTACATACCCCACTACCTTGTAAAATTCCAGATCGATACAAGCCTCTGATTTTACCTCCTATATCCCATGCTTTCCCTTAGAATCATGACCTATATCTACCAAGATTTGATGGTTAACGCGTCAACATCACTGCTGAGAGACATGTACTAAATTTTGAGTCTTTCCTTGACCTTTTTGAAGTTGATGAAGAAGATGTCAGTATAAGGCTTTTTGCTCTTTCTTTGCAAGGCAAAGTCAAGAGTTGGTTCAAAACCCTGCCTGATGCAAGCATCTCAGATTTCCATCAGTTCGTCAAAGTTTTCCTCGACAATTGGTGGTAAGACAAAATCCTTTCTTGATTATAGAAGAGTATAACCAACTGAAAAGACAACCAGGGGAGACAGTACAACAGTTTTCTGCCAAATTTAACCAAGTTTATTATTCGATGGATCCGCTCTCTTGCACTATCCGGCTGCCTTTGATCCAGAAATGGAGTTTTAGTTGAGAGAAAGGAATCTTGCAACACTTGAAGAGATGCAAAACAGTGCAGTAGATGTAGAGGCTCATTTGCTGATCCGAAGGGCAAAGTTGAAGGAAGAAGAGATGAAAAACACAGATCCAGAGGAATCGAAATCTCTAGAGGTAAAGCTTGCTATTTTGGCAAGTGCAGTGGAAGATATGATACAAAGGATCACCACAAGGAATGAGTATAATGTTCAAGCCCATGGCTCACTGATTGAAGAAGAACAAGTTGCTGATCCAAAACATTTTCTTTCTTATCCCAGTTGTCATAGATCTGATAATGGTTGTTTTATTGATCATCTTGGAGGACAAAGATCTATTGATATGACATGTATGCTTGATGATGTGTTTTATACTAATGATTTGCCTCAGTTTGATCAGTATGATGATGATTATGTTCTCCAAACAGAAGCTAATCTTGCAGACAAACAAGCAATTAGTTTGTGGGAGGAGGAAGTTCATTTTCTGCAGCTTGAATACAGTAATCAGCTGATGCATATCAGCTATGACAGTGATGAGGAAAGTGCAGCCAATTTTGAAGTAAGTGAAGGATCTTTTCCCTTTTGTTTTGCTTCGTTTCAATTCATCAGAGACAACATTCATGCAACCAGAAATAAATTGTCGACAAGTCTTGATTTGGACCATCTTGAGGGCAATTCAAACCTTGTTCAAGACTTTTCATATCCATATTTGCAGCCCCCGACTACCATTGATTGTCAAGTTGCAGATGAAGACTTGGAAGCTGGCACATACGATCAAATGATGCAAGATGATTCCGTACCATTTTGTTTTGAATCATTTCAGTTTTTGAAGGGTAAATTGCATAGTATATCTTCAAATGAGCAGCCTATAGGAAATCATGTAATCTCATCGGAACCAATAGAAAATGGGTTGCAGCAGTATTTTCATGTTTTTCATGATCCAATAGATGATGTGTTGGATGATGTCTGCAGTCAAAGTCCTTCTCCATTGACGACATGTGAGCTTGAAACGTGTGTTAATATAAACTTGATCCGGTAGTTGGTTTCTTTGTCATTTTTAGCAGGAGTCTCATCACAAAGTTCAAAACAAAGTTTGCATTCATGGTATGAGGAGAAGAGAATTAATCCATTAGATGAGCTAAGTCCTAGTGTGCATGAACTTCAAGATCCTTATGCAGTGTTTTTGGAGGCGGATAGAGAATCCATATCATTCAACGAATCTGTTTCCAAGTTTTCATGGGAGTTGCCTTTCAGTCATTCTCTCTTGTTGTTCATAGGTGAGCACTTGTGGAGAATTCAAACAACAACTAGAATACTTACTTGGTTGCATTGGTTGTTTCATTTCACTTGATCAGGTGATGAATGAAACTGTTAGAGTAGGTTTTGATGAATAAGCTCTACTTTGAGCATCATTTCCAATTTGTCAGTTGTGTTTAAGTATCGAGTCATTTTTTAGTTGAGTGAGAGTCAATTTGTGTCATCGAGTTATCAGTTTTCAGTCATGCATTTCAGCTTGAGTTTTTTACTCCATTTCCCAATGGATGAAGGCATTGTCTGCTTTCCAAAGATTTGTAGTTCTTGGCACATCCAAGGAGCTACCATCCCCATTGGAGCCAATGTTAGTGTCATTTTTTGCAACCTTCCTCCAGTGATGCTCTTACAAAGTGATTTTAAGGTGTCAAGGTCAAATTTTGTCATTTCAGTGAGTCTTCAAGAAAAATTTGGTCACTAGATATTAGGTCTAGGGTTTGCTTTCACTCCTTTCAAAGTTGTCTAAATGTTGATCCATGTCACCATTCAGCTGAGTGTACCATCGTTCAGAGGGTTTTCATCATCATGTCAAGTTCCACTGGGTCATTTTATACCTTGTTCATGCTTAAGTTGCACCTAGGTAAGGTTCATTTCCCTCTCCTAGGGTTTTGAAGCTAATTTCTCTTGGATGGTCAAATCATCAGCAAGACTTGTATCCGGATGTTCATACACCTTACCCTATCCTTAATGTATCTTATTAAACACTTCCCATCACTGATATCCCCCAAATTCCTCATTTTCGCACAAACCCTAGTTTCTTGCTACAACTTGACAATTTTCTAGGCTAGGCCTGCGTTTTTCCCTTTTGGACCTCCTCCCCTCATGCAATCTTTGAAATTCCACTTTCCCCTACTCCCTAACATCCCTCCCTACTTCCCAAAATTTTCTCAAGAATTTAGAAGCCCCTTATCCCCTTCATTTCACTTCATTTCAATAAATCCCTTGTTCCACACATCGGGATAGGTTTTACTCCAATGATGTTTCTAAGCAATAAAAGATGAATTTGGGAACATTGAGAGAGTTTTTTGTCCAAAATATTCCAAGGAAGAAAAACCTGCTTCACTTTTTACACAGGTGTCATGGTTTCAGAGAAATGTCAAAAATACAGTTGCCTCAGGAGAATTGATGTACCTCTGAAGTGACCTTGGGAAAATCAAGTTTTCTCCTAGCTTGGTTGGCTCAATGACTTTCTTGATGAGTCTAAGGATAACTCGACACAAATATCTTTCCAATGAGCTATCATGAGCTCAATTTGTAGTTGAGGAAGACCTTCAAAAATTGACTGCAACAGCACTCTGCCTTTAGGCAACCTCATTTTGCACATTTTGACCAGTCGTGGGATATTTGATGTTTGATAGAGAAACAGAAGGCCAAATTGAAAAAATCCACTTCGTTTGGAAAGTCGACAGGTATACCTTTCCAACAAGCACACTTGGAACTAATTGGGACACAGGAAAGGCCTCCAAAATTGGGTACAAACAGGCGTTATGCATAGAGAATCAGGTGCGGTGCATAGAGGAAATTTTGCCAGTTTGACCAAGTATTGCTTTGTTTTTCGCCCAGTTTTGGCCAGTTTTACTTTTTCACTCTCTTAATGTAAATTGATGGATCATGATGTAAATATGTCAAATTTTCACTTTTGTAGGTAGATTCATCAGTTAAAAGTTGTTTGAAACTTAATGAATCAGTTCCCTTGTTTCTAGAGGCATGTTGTTCCACTACTTGATTTGTAGTTCTCAGTTTAGAATTAGTTGGATCAGCTCCTAAACATGTGAGCTCGACCCCTAGAGGCTAGGATGAGCTATGTTTTGTCTATATTATGTATTTTTTCAGTCATTAGCATGGTTGGACTCTTGAGAAAGAAAGGAGCTTCATTGTACACTCATATCAGCATTTTGGCTAAGGAATTGAGACCAGCGTTTGCAGCACTCTTTGGGATCCCTGTGGAATTTTTTTTGGTACAATGATTTCTTATGTATTTTTGAATTTTCTTATGTATTATGTATGTCATTTTCCCTTTTATTTATTCTCAGCTAAATCAAACAAAAGTGTAAGTAGAATACATTGAAACTGCAGCGCTCTACTTGAAGTTTGCTTTAGTTTTTTGGTGTTTTCAACTGTTTGGAGAGTATCCATGGCTTCTCTTGCCCTCTTTAACTCCTCCTCTATCTAAACCATCCATTTAATTTGATTTAGAGTGCCAAATACAGTCGCCTACCTTGCCCCATTGAGCCCTCTACAAAACTAAACCTCATTCCCAACACCCAAAATTTGCTTTTCCATTAGAGCCCACAAACACAACATTTTATTCAATCAAACTCCTTTACACCTATACCTAGCCTAAGATTAGTAATCAAATCAGTCATCTCAAGCCTTTAGTGATCATAATTAGCTGAGATTGACCCAGAGAGAGCCCTCTCCTGACCTGGTAGGGTTGGCTACCAGGCTGAGCGTGATTTGATGTTGGCCCTGGATCCTACCTTTTCAGCCTGAGGTAAATCTAGGCTCTAACAAATTCTATGAGATCTTAAAAGGTGATATTCTTAAGGTGGTATAATAATCCAAAATCTCAAGGAAATTTCCTATATGTTTTAACTCCAATTTCGTAGCCTTAATCCTAAAAAAGTAGGAAACATCCTCTTTTGATGACTTTAGGCATGTCTCTTAATGTAATTTTATCTACAAGCTTATTGCAAAATAAATAGTGAATGGGTTGAAGCCCCTCATTAATGAAATCATGTTAGAAGAGAAATTTGGCTTTTTCTTCATATGGAAAATCTATGATGTAGTTTCCCTAGCCCAGGAAGGACTCCAATTAATCAAGATCAGAAAAATCCCTCTGGTCATTCTCAAGATTGATCTCTATAAATCCTATCACAAATTTAGTTGGGTCTTCCATTAGTTGGATTTAATCCAAATGGGCATGCATCTATCAATCATCAATTGGACCATGGGATGCATTCAATTTGCATATTTCATTGTGCTTATGAATGGCTATCACTCGAAATTATTTCATCCTTAAAGAGGCCTCGGGCAGGGTTACCCCTTGTGTCCCTTTATTTTCCTATTAATGGCTAAAGGGCTCAAAAAACACATTAGTAATGCCTTGCGGAGATGTAAAGGGACTGAATATTACTCCTTCTCGAATCATTTCTCACCTTCTCTTAATTGATGATTTTCTTCTTTTCGTTATAGGATTTCCCTTAAGAGTTCCATGTGACCAAAAGGATCCTAGAATTGTAGTGTTACTGACATGGAAATAAACATGGTCAAATCCATTGTCCTCTACAACTTCCTCTACAAGTTTTTCACCAAAATACATTGGTTTAGTTTCTTTCCTTTCTCTTGACATAATATTGATATAAGATTAAAATATTTGGGATATGTGCTAAAGCCAAAATCCTACTCCTGCAAGGATAGGATTTGGATTCTCAAAAATATTGAAACCCAAGTTTCTTTATAGGTTTATAGGTGGCTACCATAAGAAATTTGATTAGTATTCCTAAAGTTAGTGCTCAAAAGTATCTCACGTTATTGGGATTATGTTTCCAAAACGTTGAAAAGAATTCTAATAAAAATCCAAAAGTTATCTTTTCACTTTCTCTTGATTGGTAGTAGGAACGCAAAGGGCTTCCCTCTTGCTAAGTGGTCTCTAATATATATGCCCAATAGTCTAGGTGGCCAAGGCATTAATTTTTTTTAATCTTTTTATTCATATCTCAACAGTAAAAATCTTTATAGGTTTCTTTCCAATAAATCGCATTGGGATGGGTGATATTTTCCAAATACATAGGTGGTCTATCAATGGAGGAATGGTTTCATTTCCCCCTAAAGTCAAATGAAAAAAATCTATATTTGGAAAAAATTTATGGATGCTTTTCCACTCATCAACAAATGGATAGTATGGAATATTGGAAATGGTAACAAAGTTAGAGTAGGTGTGCACCCTTGGGTGGGGTCCAATGAAAACTATAAACTCTCATATGAACTCCTAGCTCTTTTGCATAGACAAAGTCTTTTTGAATTTACATGATAATAGCCTAGATCATGATAGGTTTGGAAGGTAAAGTTGGAAATCTATTGAAGATCTTGGGTTGGTTAGTGGGCACACTACAGAATGGCACAAATTTGTTGGAAAATTATGCTCAAGTTTTATCAAGCTCCAAGAAGTTAGGGAAAATTCCTTTGTTGGTCATAAAACCCCCATAATGGAAACTCCATGATTAAATTAGTATATAAAGGTCAAAATGAGGAGGCTTTCAATGAAGAAAATTCTTGGTGTTAAAATCACATTTGGAAGCTACATTCTCCTTTGAAAACAAAACCTTGTTGTGGATAGCTTTATACAACAATATTTATACATTGAACAATAGGCTCAAAAGAGAATTGGTTGGCCCTAGTATGTGCAATTTATTCAAGCAAGATTTTGAGTATGCCCATCATAATTTTATTTCTTATCCCTTTGTCTCACATGTCTCTTCTTCATTAGAGGATAAGTTTGCTAAATACTAGATGGAACTTGCTAAGCCTAGATGAATGTGTAAAGATTTGGCTCTTGGATGCATCATTAGCTTGTTTCAGTTCTCTACCCTACTTTCTTATTTATTTTATTTGGCATGCTTGCAATCTTCACTTGTTTCAAGATAAGAAGGTCCCAGTAGAGGTGGTGGTTAGTATTGTTGGGTAATTTAATTGTTGGTTAAATTTTTTATCATTAAATTATCATTTCAGGTTTGTATACCTGTGAAGCACACTTGCACAATATATGCTAGGAAATTTACTTTCAATTTAAAATGAAACTCTAATAGGTTGAAATAAATTGTGAGACTAAACTAAAATATTAATCATGAAATAATATCTAAAATGAGCACACACGCTTTCTTATTCAATGAAAACTTCTAAAAATGCAATAAGATTTTATCTATGGAAAGTGATGAACTATAAACTAGAAAGAAATGAGACTTTAATTTATCTGAAATGAAAATAGAATTTTACTCTATGAAGGATAAATTAATTTTACTCTATGAAATCGGTTCTATACTATGAGAGTAGTAAACTTCCTATGCTAAATTCTTAAACTATGAAAAGCTTTTAAAGTTTCAGTATTATGAAAGCTTTTAAAATCTCTTCTTAAGTGTACTCTATGAAAACTCTTTAAAAACTATTCTAATGAGCATGTGAATAAATATATTATATGAAATCCATAAATTATATTCTATGAAAGTTCAAATGAAAACTCTATTCTAGGAAGCAAATGAATTATAGGCTTAATGAAAGCAAAAGAAATTATGTTTCTAAAGAAGCAAATAAATTCTAGGCTAAGAGAAAATAGAGATAACTTATTCTTATAAAAATAATCGAAAGCTTATTGAATTGAAATCACATCTAACTATGAAATCAAAGCAAATTGAGACTACTATTGTGGATGCTTATTATTTATAGTTATTCACGTTTGTGTGTTATCCATAAATTTGAGATTGTTTAAATGCAGAGGAAAAAAAAAAAAAAAAAAAAAACCAAAATCAACTAAATAAATGTTTTTTTGTTTTCATATTTTATTCAAGTTCTTGATCTGCAAAAGAACAAGAATGAAATGAGCATAAATGAGAATCTAAAGACAATGCGTGTAAAACAAAGCATCTAATAAAAAAGAGTTGAAATAAACTTTGCAGAGAAAGAAACTAGTCTAAGTTGCAGAAATGAAATATAAGGAAAATTAAAATACACCCTTACTCATTAGGGGGCCCTCCTGAAGCGCATGAGAGGTATAAAACACAAGAAATTATTGATCAAACACCAGATCTCATCATGAAGGCATAACCATTTGAAAAGATTGTATTAACGAAACAATATATGAGCTTAAACAATATTCAAAGGTAATGATAACATCCAATATATGGGCAACCTTCAACATTCAATGCTTAACACTTTGGTTCACTTCTCGAAGAATCATTTTATAGAGTTTTAAAATAACTACTTTTGAGAAACTTAATGCTAAATATTAGCTCTATAGATCTACACCTTAGATTTCAAATTCTATTGAGACTCTTACTCACATGAGTTGTTATATGTGAAATGAATCATGTGAGAAACACATCATCGCTCTTCAAATTCATTGTGATCTCACTCACTTGATAAAGATTTAGCCTCTCTTGACACGTTGTTCTAACGTGTGGTGCACCATGTCACTATTTTTATGAGTTTAACTTTGAGATTGTGGTTAACCAAGATTATTTTGTCTATGCCCAATGGGTGGAAATCCATATAGGCAACATTTGTCATATTCCCATATGATCTTGTTGATTTATCTGCCATGAGACCTATTCAAACATTGGATTTAGCTGTGGAATAATATTGAAGTTGTAGAAACTGCCAGATTTCGTAACTCATACAAATTGAACTCAATTTACAAATAAAAATGTATAGAATTGAGAGCACATGTGGACTTTTACCTTATTACTTATTCATGTGGATTTCATGGCTTTTTATTTCAAAATGGTGGTGTAGTGGTATAAAGATGAGTGGAAAATAAGTAAAAGAGAAGGTAACAAATTGTAAAAAATACGCAATTCTTATGGCCCAACATTCCCACACACCTAGGGTTTTGCATGTCCACATGCACCTATTGGTATAAAAACTCCAAAATTGTCATAGGATTGATCTTTAAAGAACTATTTCAGAGGCTATATTAAGATGTCTAAGATTAACTCTAAACTCCCTTCTTTTGCATGGAAATTGCCATCTCAGTTTCTTCATCAACATTATGGCCTTCAATTATTTAACTTTTTGTTGGAGAAACTTGCTAGCCTTCTTAAGTTCCAAATTCTTTTGATACCAATGGCACATGTGTTTAAGAATTTTATCGTTGTCTTCCTTAAGCAACTGATTTTCTCCCTTCACATGATTTTCTAACAGTTCAAGTTCAGTTATCTCCTCCTTTAATGTCTTGATGATTTATTGCTCCATATGAAAAGAATGTTATCACCGTGTACAAGGCTATTGTATATTGGAGTATCCTCATTAAACTTTTTTTCATAAGAAGGGTTTACCTTATCCTGGTGCATTCCTTTCTCCAACAATTCAAAACAATAATATGCTTATTGTTGATTAACATCTATCTCTAGACATTTTGGTTTTGGAGTTGGTGATACTACTAATTCTGAGTCCTATACGTCTATAACTTCTGATGAAGAAACTTTATCTTACTTCAACATACTTCTTTTGATTATTCAACTCTTTATTTCATGCTCTGGCTCCTGAACAATTTTCCTCTTAGTCTGACACTTTTTGGACTTGGGTGGAGTAATGGTCTTCAACTTCTCTGATTTTGTTGTCATCACTAGTTTTAACACTTCTTCCTTTCATTCTTTAATGTGTTGCTTCTTCATAGGACTCCCTCTTGTTGTCTTTACTAAAATATCTGATGAATTTGAACCCTTTTTCACCTCAATCATATATGGACTTTACTTTGATGGAATTTTTGGCACATTAAATTGTTTTGTTCCTTCAATATATATGTTCCATATTTCTTCTTGTTCATTTTCAGTCTCTTGTACTAGATTTTATGCATTTTCTTATTGAGGGTTAGGGTTTGGAGGAACCCTACTTCTTCTTTTTCTCATTTTTGGGACTGTTTATTCATCTAAGACTTCGACAAAGTGATTCCTTACTAAAATTTATCTCTAGTTGTCATTATGGGCCTTTAATTTTGCTTCCACAATAATCTTGACCAATCCATAGTAATAAAGAGTTATATCGAAATTTCTTGAGTTTTTTTTAATATTAAAGGCCATCTTTCTTAAATTACTCAGTAGATAAAATGGCAAATTTAACTATTTTCCTTTAGAAATGCATCAATAATCGAGCATGATAAAACAAAATGACCCCATATCGACCTTCACATGTGACAAAATTTTGTAGAACAAATAACAAATTACGTCATTTCCTTTTGAATGTAGGCATTAGAATATTTTTTTAATCTGAGATATCCATGTCTATATTTTGTAAGAAACATTTCCATGATTTGTCCTTCAATTTCTAGCATTTGAACTAGTTTTCACGAACCCTTGGGAGCTCTATAGCTTCTGCTAGGAAAGATTCTGTCAATTTTAACCTTATGTCTCCAATTTTAGCTTCAACTTTGTCAAAATCCCTTGCAAACACCCTTGTAACCTTTGTTTCACAACCTTCAAATTTCTCAAAGAATCTTAACCGACTAGCACTCTGCAATTGCTTCCTGGTCTTTGGATGGGCAGCCAAGAATTTTACTCCTTCAAGTTCATAACAAAGTATGATGCCCATGGTTGTATGGAAAGTGTTTCCTCAAGGTCACACTTCAACAGTTGTTACAAGAGATAGTGTGACAGATGAGATGGTTCGATGAAATGAGCGAGGGTGGCGGATAGCAATGGATGAAAGGTTATAATGAAACTGTGTAGAGGTGGTGAAATAGGAATCTCATATACATTTACTAATTACATATTGATCACTCCTATAAGACTCTTGATTTTCATGATAATCTTGTGATTTGGTATTTTCCAAATAGGATAAGGAGTATTTTGAGATATACAGAGTAAGGTGGTGGATTTTATTCAAGCCATCATTGGAATTTGAGGCTTCTCATAAGCCTAGATTAAGCATTTATTAAAAATAATAGTAAAGTTGTCAATGTATACATCTCAAATCTTATAGTTAAACTTTAAAAAATTGACCAATTATGCATGATATTACCCTTCATATTACCTCATTATCATGCCTTTGAAATTTATTTTCTTGCAGGTCCAAAGGTAATGCTTTTCTACTCCTTAGGATGAATCAGCTACATAATGTTTTACAAGCTATAAAATGTCACAAGTCTTAAAGATTTGCTTCAAATTCTTCCAGGATACTTGTTTTTACTAATGATGATGATGATGATGATGTTGATGATATCTCTTTAAAATAAAAACAAAGTGTTCATACTGATTAGTTTGAACTAAAAAATTTAGTTGCAAAGAGAAAAGGGAAAGGGTAAATCCAAGTTGCAAAGACCTTGTTTCAAACAGGATTTCTGCATAGTTTAATGCCAGAAATGTTGGCTTTCAAACCATTGCATTTTTAATTGTATTTCTTATATATATATATATATATTATAGATATATATAGTATATATATATATATTATATAAGAATAAAAAATAAAATTGTTGGTTTTCATAACTATACAGTTTAAATAAAAATGTTGGTTTTCTTAACTATACAATTTATTTTTATTCTTCTTATGTGAATGTTGTGTAGAGAAAAATTAAATGTCTTTTGATAGTAGAGGAGAATAATCTCCTTTTCTACCATTTCAAATCAAATTTTCTTGCAAAATTTTTAAAATTTGAACAAATTCTTCTCTTGCCAACGGCTTGTGATAGAGTTTTAATTTATGCCCATTAATAAGAAAAGTGACTCCTTCATAAATGGTCTTAATCCTAACTACTCCATTGTTAAAATCATTTTTTTATCTCATAAGGGCCTACCCATTGTCTTTGGAATTTCCCTTGAAAATATTTAAATTTGAAAACAAAGAAAAGGGCCCAATCACCCGGTTTGAACTTTTTGTCCTTGATAAACTTGTCATGCCATCTAGCCATTTGTTATTGAAACATGCTTGCCCTTTGAATGGCATCTTGTCTAATCTTGTCCAATTCAATTAGTTGTGCCAATCTTTGTTTTTGAGCTTCAGAGAGTTCTAGCCCCAATTTTGTTGTTGTCTTATATGTATCCACTTAGAATTCAATAGGAATTAAAACTTGCTTTCCATAAGCAAGCTCATAAGTAGCATGTTCAGTGGTATTCATCTATGTGTTTTGGTATGCCCAGAGTGCTTCTAGAGGTCTATCTGACCAATCTCTTATATGTAGATGGATAATCTTGGTCAGTATGGCTTCAAGAACTTTATTTTTGTTTACACTTGTCCATTTGTTTGTCGATGATATGGAGTGGATTTGTGATGCCTGATTTTGTATTGCTCCATGGTCTTCTGCACTAGCTTGGATGTAAAAAATGCACCTTGATCTATCACAATTTCTCTTAGGACAACAAAACGAGTGAAATATCCTAAAAAGGAAATGTAACAAAAACATTTTCAATAGTAAAATTTAGTGGCTTAACCTCTACCCATTTAGTAACATAACTAATGCAAACAAGTATCTACCTCTTTTGCTTGGATGGAGGATTTATGGGTCCAACAAAATCTAGAGCCCATTTCTCAAAATGCTTTATTAGTACATGTGGTTGTAGATGCGTCTCATTGGATTAGATAAGTTTCCCCATCGTTTGACAGCTATCACATTTTTTGACATATTATTTGGAATCCTTGAAAAGTGAAGGCCAATAATATCCCAAAAAGTACTTGTATAGAATTCATTTGTCAACAAAATATCCTCCACAACTTTCATCATGACATGCTTTGACTATCTTTGGTTCTTGAACACATCTTCTGATGATCAAATCAGCTTTTGTTTGGTATAGTTCTCCTTCTATCCAAGCATAAGGTGTACTAGATTTTATGACTCTTTATCTTTATTTTGTTCATAGTGAGGAGGAAACTTTCTTGTAGCCAAATGATTGGAAACATTTGCAAACCAGTGATTTTTAGTAGATACTCCAAAAAGATATTCATCGGGAAAATTATCTACCACAAGAATATTAGTTTTATCATTTTGCATCCTAGAAAGGAAATCAACAATTGTGTTTTCTTTTCCTGGCCTATTGATCCAGATCGGATCATTATATTGTTTTTCATCCATCTCAATGCTTTTAGAGTGGAAAAAGTGGAGGAATTAGTTAACGGGACCATTTTTACCAGGGGACCTAGTTTGGAAAAATAGGGTTTGAAACCTTACAGGAGCATTTTAAGGCATCAAACGACATTGTTTTGGGGGTAAAACTGTGTCACTTTAACATGGTACATTTTCATGTTATTCTACACATATATAACTTTCCAAAGGCAAAATAATCACATCAATTGGAGTCAGTATGTGAAAGTTATGCCACTCAGAAGCCAACCTTCTTGTTTTCACCACCATAGTTTGAGAGGATGCCACATCAGCCCCCATTATTCATGGAAAAGGGGCTAGCCAGGTGATTATGATGTAGAAGACTCTATAAGAGTCTATATTATAACTTTAGTTAAGAGTTGAGGTAGTCAAACCTAACCACTAGTAGGGTATCAGGCGTTGTTATAATCGGGCAACTAGGAGGAAAAGGAATTTCATTCATTTGAGTACATGTGTTCCATAACTGAGCAAAAATAGCCAAGAGGGATAGGAGGAAGAGCATGTAGAGAAAATTTGTGCATAGGCCATACCTCTTTTTACTCGTAGCCATATTTCCATTCACAGAAAGAGAGCGGAGATGCCTCACCTTCCAGTTGGGTTTTTCTCCCGAAAGGGTTTCCCAGAGCATATCTTGTGTCCAATGTGTGTGTGAGATTTTATTTTTGCGTTCTCCATTTTCTGAATAATTTTAATTCACATGCATGCATTATTAACAGTGAATCTACAGATCCTGAAATATAATAAAATTGTAATAATGTAGAATTTCAAATTTCAAATATAATTTATCAGATTTGTTGTGACAAACTATCTAGTGGAATATCCACAACATTTTACGCATCACCTATCTAAAATGGTAATATCAAATTCTTGTAATAGTAAATTCTATCTAGTAATCATGTCATTACTTATCGATTTATTCATAAGATATATAATGGCAAAATGATCAGTATGAATAAAAGTCTCATATCCAGTGAAGTAGTGTCTAAACTTGTTGACAACATGAACAACTAACTCCTTTTTTGTAACTATACAATTCAACTCTGCAGGAGTTAAATTTTTTCTTGTGTAATATATATCATAAGGATTTAATTGTTTTTGTCTTAACACAACCCCTAAAGTTATATCTTAGGCATCAATAGATATATCAAATGGAAGGGACCAATTTGGCCCTCTTAGAATAGGTTCCTCAAAGATTTTATGTTTCAATAATTTAACATTTTTTTGAAAATTAGAATCCCAATGAAATTCACAATCTTTGGTGAGTAATTTGAAAAGAGGTGAAGCAATATTTGTGAAGTTTTCTATAAACCTTCTATAGTAACCTGTGAATCCAAGAAAACTTTGAACATCCTTTTGACATGTAGGCACTGAAATTTTGGAAATGATTTCAACCTTTGATGAATCCACGTTGATTCCAGAACTTGAAATATGATAACCCAAAACAATTCCTACATTAAACATCATAAATCATTTTTCATTTCTTAATGAAAGAATAGCTTCTTTATATCTAACAAGGAATTTTTCTAATTTTTCCAAAGCTTTTCAAAAGTATTCCCACAAATAGTCACATCATTCATATACACTTCTACATACTCATGGGTCAAGTCATAAAATATACCTAATACTTCTCTTTGAAATGTAGCAAATGCATTGCATAAACCAAAGGGAAGTACCCTATAATCATACATACCCCAAGGACGTGTAAAAGTTGTCTTATATTGATCTTTAGGTGCAATTGGAATCTGATAGCATCCGCTAAAACCATTAAGAAAAGAGAAATATTTATTTCCTGCTAGTGTATCTAAAACTTGATCAATGAATGGTAATGGGAAATGATCTTTTAGAGTTGTTTTATTTAGTTATCTATAATCTATGAAAACTCTCCACTTTCCACTTTTCTTTTGCACAATAATTAAGGGTGAAACCCATTAGCTGTCTGAAATTTGGCAAATAAAATTCACATTGAGAAATTTCTATAACTCTTCTTTAACAATCTCCCTCATATTAGGATTCATACTTCTCTGAGGTTGTCTCATAGGTTTGACATTCTCTTGTATATAGATGTGATGCATGCATGTATTTGGATTGATTCCTTTCATGTTTGTATATTCCCATGCAAATGCAAAGGAATGTTTTTGCAACATCTTAATCATTTATTGTTTTTTAAATCCCCCCAAGTTATTGTTGATATTTAATGTTATTCCTAGATTAATCTCTGTAAAATAATTGCCAAATTTTTCCATTGAGTTTAATGATAGTTTGGATTGTTTAGATGAAATTTTTTCAATATTAAAATTTTCTGGAAAGCTTTGATCTAACATATGCACACAATAATTTTATTGACAATATGAAGAAAAAACAAGATTATTCATTAGATTCATCAATTGATTTTCCTCATCATTTTGTGAGATTTTTAAAATTGGTTAAATACTCTCATAATCTTCATCATCATTTTCAATCCATCCTTCATTCTCTATTTTAGTTATTTCTCTTGCTGGTGGATATAATGTGAACTTTTTAGTTGTGTTTCCATCATAAATCAACATGTCACCAGACCTATAACTAATAAATGCATCAATCGTGGCCAACCATGGCCTACTAAGTATTAATGGATGACCTCTTAGATTATTTCAAGTATTCATGGATGACCAAGTATTAATGGATGACCTCCATGAAATCTATTGGATACTCCCATGAATCTAGGGATATTAATACATCTTCCTATATACCCTTCGGTTTAATAACAGACATGTCTGCTAATTGCAATATAGTAGGAGTATATTGAAGATTAGTTAATTTTAATTCATCCATTGTACTCTTTTTCATGACATGTATAGTTACACCTAATTCAAACAATATATTTGGGATTTCCACATTATTGGTGTGAATATTTACAATGGAACTTCCTGGGATCTGAGTATTTTTCAATTGTAGACTTTTCCATCATAATTACTGTAAGTTTTCCTATGAGTTGCACCTTTTGTATTTATTTTCTTTTTTTCTTTCAAGTATCTTAGTACACAACTCCTTTATTGTTTTTGCAAAAATAGGAATTTCCTTTATTGCTTGAAGCAAAGGTATTTTAATGTAAACACTTTTCAACTCATATAACATATTATAATCTGGTAAAATAATTTGCTTCTCTACACCTTGATCAATTTGTAGTCTCTCCAAAAGGAGGGATTTTGTAAGGATATAGAGGTTTGGTTGGTTGGTGGAGTTGTAGGAGTTGGTTTTATTTCATTCTCATCTATTTGTATTGGAATTTCTTCCTTATGAGGAATTTCTTCCGTTTCAAAAGTTTTACCCTCTTTATATTCTTGAATGATAACAGGATGTGTTTTCTTTGGTAAGACTCTCCCACTTCTAAGATGAATATCATTTAAATCTAGAGCAACTATCATGTAAGTTTGAAAATTTTGGACTTCAACATTGTAAATGGGTTTCTGAGGTGGTTTATTATTGGGATTGGGGAGTGGTTGTGTAGGTAAGTCGTTTTTTCTTTGAGGAAATGAGTAGATGGTAATGAAAGGGGTTTACTTGTAGTCAACTGAGGATGGAATTAATATTGAGGAGGCTATGGAGGTTGAGGTGGAGAATAATATTGAGCATATTGTTGGAAAGATTGAGGGTATTATGGATTTCTACCACAAGAACCTTTCCATCCTTGTGACCAAGATGAATTTAGAGGTTGGAGTGGAAAAACCTTTGCCAAGGTAGGGTTGCGTTCCAAATATTTTGAGGTTGTATATAACATCGAAATTGTGCATTAGGATCTTGCTCCATACCTAGTTGGCGAGGCTGCCAAGGTCTCTCAAAAACAACATAGCAAAGTTGTTTTTCAGTTTGACTTGTTCCGACTTCCTCTTAGTAAATATCATTTAATCCTAGTATTGACGAGCAATCCTTTATAGCACGAGTCTTTGCACAAGTAACATAAATTTCAATATTATCAGGAAAACATTATCTTAATGCATGTTTCTTTCTACATCTAGGAAAAAAAATAGATAAAGCATATTTTTTCAGCTTTTTTCTTGTTTTTCATTCTCAACGTCCCAATTTATGCACTAATATTACCAAGAATATCAGTCTTAAATTTATCAAGAAAATTACCAGGTTTTTCTCAACTTACCGTTTAACTGGACTCTAGCATTCATGCCATATTTTGCCTTTCCTCTTTAGATATGTTTTCACAATTCACAAATCTCTTCAAATCATAGATGAGACACATCTCCTTTACCCATCAGTTTAAGAAGATCAATCCATTCGTCCCTTATAACTCTTAGTAAAAGAGTTTTTGTTGTATCAAGTCCAAAATTGTGCAATTTGGCTCATTTAACATATTTGCAAATCTCTCTACTACATCCTCAAGGCTTTCATCTTCTTTTTTAGCCATTTAAAAACTTCTTCTCTAAGGTCATGATGAATACAATAATCCTTATATTTTTCTAAGACTAATATTTTCATGTCATCCCATGTCCTTGTAGAATTAGTTCCTAAACGCATAAACCATTTGAGAGTCTCATGTTTTAATGTGGTTGGAAACAATATCAACTTTTGAGAATCAAGAAAATAATCATAAGATCTAAATATTACTTCAAATTCAAATAGAAATGCTTATGAATCCTCGGTCATCATACCATGAAAATTAGGAAGAACGGATGGAGAAATGTTCTTCATAGTAGTAGTAGTGTTAGTATCTTGAATAGGACATCCAAAAGGATATTCTTCTTCATTGTTGTATCCATCATTTCCTCTTCCTCCTCTTCCACCTTTACCACCTCTACCACCTCCAGGAGGAGGTCTTCTACCTCTTCTACCACCACCAAATAGTGGTCATTCTCCTCCTCTTAAGTGTTCATCATGTATCTCTCCTTCTCCTTCCACCAATGTTGATTTTTCAAAGCCTATATAAGGTTCCCCAAATGGATTGTCTTCCTCTGGTTCCTCTATCAATGGCTCTTCAGGAAAAGTTTCTTCTTCTTCCTCTACTTCTTCTTCTTCATTAGGTGTTGGAAACTTGACTAAACTAAGAGGGGGGATGAACCATTTTATGACATTCATGGACATCAAATTTTCCTTATTACTTTTCCTTTAAAAAAAATTGAGCACATTAAATGTTCAGCATAACATCTTATGAACAACATATTTAATATAAAAACAACATGTAACATGTAAACCACAACATAAAAATCAACACATGTGGACACTAGATATAAGTGGAAACCTATAAAGGGAGAAAACCACAAATTTGTTATTGTTGTGATGCAAAGGAAAGCTCCTACTTCCTCTGTTACATTAGATTTTGGAAGTTTCAACCTATCTTCTATTCTACAAGCTACAACTTGTTGGGAAGCTCCTACTCTGACTTATATAAATTTTCTATGGGATACAACCCATAAGATGCTCCTACCTCAACAGGGTCCAACTTGTTCTTTTTCAAGCTACAACTTGAAATGAGACTATAATCCCCTGATACATAAACAAAACAATGTGTTGATTTACCTGGACAATAATTTTGAATACCTCCATCTCTATTTTAGCTTCTTCTCCTCCTCAAATCTGCTTCACATGTGTCAGGTAACTCATTAACATCAACTCAACTCTTCCATATACTCTATAAAAAATCAGCTTTTCCAAAAGCACATATTTTTATAAAGATAGTTTGTTGGTTGTTCATATTCAATGTATGAATAAGAAGCGAAAAGTTTGCCTCTTTTCATTCCAAGGTTGTCTCTTCATTTCTAAACTCTTTCAACATTTTAATATTAAAAATACATCAAATGAATTCAAAATATTCAAGAGACATACATTATTATAAGCCACTTTAATGAGTACGCAGCAAAAATCCTCTTACATTACAATATTTTAAGCACTTCTAATTAGCCTTTAATCAACTTTACAAAATACACAAATAAGTCTTCAAATAATCCTTCAAATCTATAGCATAACATTTGTCATTTCCTTGCATAACCACTTCATCATGCATCACAACAAGCAACTGCAACATCAGCTCAACCATCATATGCACACAACATGTAAGATAGGTCTGCAGCATGACTAGCATCAACATGCAATAACAACACATGCAAGAAAGATCTAACAAGTTGTTCTCCTTCACCTCCTTAGTTGCTTCAACAACTTACCTTGATTTGCAACATACATCAGTGATCTCATAGAAGCATAAGAAGTATTACAACATTATGATATGGCATCACAATACATAAGCATAACAATACCTACATCCACACAAGCATGCCATCAACAATACGTATTCAAATCTGCATACATTAATTCACATTTTGTAATCACCCTTTGTTGCTCCTTTGCCGGTAATGACCTGCACCCTTTCCATCAATGACAACTATGTCAATACTAGGTACTTCTAACTCTTGTCCAATACGTTGTTCACCTATTGAATAAAGGAAGATGATTCTTTAAATTGCAGATATAGCTTCTTTTACCACTACTTTTGTAGATGAAGTTGGTTCTTCTCTTGGTAGAATTTATGATCTTTGTACCTAAAGATGGTTCTTCTCTTGGTAGAATTTATGATCTTTGTACCTGAATAAGCCTTATTCTACCTGCAAAAGATAGAATGTGTGATGTGGATGGTGATGTGGCTCTTACAGCACCACGTGATCTAGTGGGGGTTGTTGGTGATGATGGAATTGAACACTGTCCTCCAACAAATCTACCTCTAGAATCTCACTCCCTATACATGCATCCTATATGATTTTTAATATGAGTTTTTAATTATGCATTTAAGAAAGAATGCAACTAAAATGAGATGCAATTACAATAGCTTTGGTTAGGAAGAACCCAGAATCATGATGTGTAGGATCTTACCTCTCATCTTACCGCTCCTCCTAGACAGAGTTGTGTAAAATAAAAGGCATACTAAATTTAAAGTAAATACTTATGTGTACTTACCCAACAACAACGCCAAAAATGTTGGGTAGTTTAATTGTTGGTTAGGTTACTTATCATTAAATTATCAATCCAGGTTTGTATACTTGTGAAGCACACTTACACAATATATGCTAGGAAATTTACTTTCAATTTAAAAGGAAAATGTAATATGTTGAAAGAAATTGTGAGACTGAACTAAAATATTAATCATGATATGATATATAAAATGAGCACACACACTTTCTTATACTATAAAAACTTCTAAAAATGCAATAAGATTTGATCTATGGAAAGCGATGAATTCTAAACTACAAAGTGATGAGACTTTAATCTATTTGAAATGAAAATACAATTTTACTCTATGAAGGATAAATGTGATTATATTCTATGATATTGATTCTATACTATGAGAGCAGTAAACTTCCTATGCTAAATTCTTATATTATGAAAAGCTTTTAAAGTTCCTATATTATGAAAGCTTTTAGAATCTCTTCATAAATCTATTCTATGAAAACTCTTCAAACTCTATTCTAATGAACATGAGAATAAATCTACTACATGAAATCCATAACATTTATTCTATGAAAGTTTAAATGAAAACTCTATTCTGGAAAGCAAATGAATTCTAGGCTTAATGAAAGAAAATGAAATTACGTTTCTAAATAAGCAAATAAATTCTAGACTAAGAGAAAATAGAGATAACTTATTCTTATGAAAATAACCAAAATCTTATTGAATTGAAATCACATCTAACTATGAAATCAAAGTCAATTGAGATTACTGGAGTGCGTGTCCGGGGATAGAGTCATTCATGTCTGTGTGTTATCCATAAATATGAGATTGTTTAAATACAAAAGAAAATTAATTAAATCAAAAGCAAACTAAATGAATGTTTTTGTTTTTTCAAATTTTATTCAAGCACATGATCTATAAAGGAACAAGAATGAAATGAACATAAATGAACATCTAAGGATATTGTGCGTAAAACAAAGAATCTAATAAAAAAGAGTTGAAATAAACTTTGTAGAGAAAGAAACTAGTCTAAGTTGCAAAGATGAAACATAAGGAAAATTAAAATATACCTGTACTCATTAGGGGGGCCTCCTAAAGTGCATGAGAGGTAGAAAACTAACGAAATTACTGCTCAAATACTAGATCTTATCATGAAGGCATAACCATGTGAAAAGATTATATTAACTGAACAATGTATGAGCTTTAACAATATTCAAAGGTAATGATAACATCCAACATACTAGCAACCTTCAACATTCAATCCTTAACACTTTGGTTCACTTCCTAGAGAAGCATTTTATAGAGTTTTAAAATAACTACTTCTGAAAAACTTAGTGCTAATGTCTATCTCTACAATCGACACCTTAGACTTTGAATTCTATTGAAACTCTTACTCACATGATTCACTACCTGTGAAATGAATCATGTGAGAAACACATCATCATTCTTCAAATTCTTCATGAACTCGCTTTCTTGATAAGTAGTTAGCCTTGCTTGATACCCTGTTCTAATACATGGTGCACCATGTCATTGTTGCCAGTGAGTTTGACTTTGAGATTGTGGTTAACCAAGATTCTTGTGTTTGCACCTATTGGGTGGAAATCCATATAGGCGAAATTTGTCATATTACCATATGCTCTGGCTTATTTAACACCCATGGGACCTATTTGAACCTTGGATTTAGTTGTGGAAAGTTAGTGAAGCTACAGAAATTGTTAGATTATGTAAGTCATACAAATTGAATCAAACTTACAAAGAAAAACGTATAGAATTGAGAGCACATGTGGACTTTTACCTTATTGCTTATTCATGTGGCCTTGATTGCTTTGTATTTCAAAGTGGTGGTGTAGTAGTATAAAGATAAGTGGAAAATAAGTTAAGGAGAAGGTAAAAAATTGTTAAAAGGATGTGATTCCCATGGCCCAATAAATATGGTGGAAACATCTCTCATGAATATAATGGTGACCCCAAAAGACCAAGGTTTGTAGTCCCTAAAAGTTGTTGATCAACTTGGACACTCCTTGGGGATTATTTATGGTGTTATACTAGGGTACCCATGAGATGCGGAGTCATTATGGTCATGCATCTTAATTCTTCTCAATGTTTCCATATTTGATATCCCCCTATGGATGGTTCTAATATAAAGGGTGAAATCTCTACTATGTGGATGCTACTACACATGGCAAAATATTTGGGTATGTTTAAGCTTAAGATTTTTGGAAACTCCAAAGTGATAATTGATTGGGCTAGGAGGGGGATCTAGAATTTAGGTGGTTAGCCTTCAATCCTTGTTAGACATGATTCATGAGTACATTCGAAATTTCCAATGAGCATCATTTCATCATATGTTAAGAGAGCTCAATATGTCTTTGGATAATCTCTCTAAATAGGATTTAACCCTCGTGTATGGAACTGTGGTATTCCTAAAATTCTATGAGGGACATTTGAAAGAAGACATGACAATATTTTAGTTTAGTCATGCTATAATTCTTGTTAATTTAATCTATTTTTTGGAAAAAAAAATTATGTCTTCATGTATGATGGTAAAGCTATAGTTGGTTTAAAGGATAATGATATGTTAGATTATTACTTATTGTATCTACCTAGGATGTTTGAAGGATAAAAATATCTTATATTGCTACTTGTTATATCTACCTAGGATTTGGTGGTATAATGATAAAATATCTATAGAGATGGTATAATGTTCCTCCTCTATATGATGAACACTGAAATACACTTCCAGTTGTTGCAACCAATGGTTTAGCTTCAAAGCATCGATCTCACCTTAGTATGGCTTAGTATCTACCTTCACTTCCATTTTGAATAGGGATTTTGAATGATTCATGACACTCGAACTAGGTTGATCTTTTTTGGGTTCTTTCTTCGGTTGGTTCTTTGTTTCTTCCCAATCTCTTGATCTCCCCTTCGATCTGTCCTCTATGTTAAAACCCCCACCTTCTCTAAATGTTCAAAGCTTATTTCTCAGAGTTGTCATGAGGATATTTTCATTACGATTTATATCCGTGACTTGTTTTTCCATCCGCAAAAACTCTCCTCTGCAAGATCACAGGGGTTATTCACATATTCGTTCACCATGACTAGAGTTTTGCAATTTTTGGCCCATTTGATCTAGATACCCTATAAATATGCATAATATACCCGAAGAAACTTTCCCTAATACCGATATGATCCGTAAAATATTGTGGGTATTCCACTAGATAGTTCGTCATAACATATCTAGTAAAATTTTACTTAAAAATCATAAATATACACTATTGCAATTTTATTTCTCTTCATATTTATAGATTTGTAGCTTATTATTAATAGCATATGAATGCAAATTAAAATTATGCATAAAATAGAGAACATTGAAATAAAATCTCACACACACATTTGACACAAGATATGACCTGGGAAACCCTTTCAGGAGAAAAACCATATTGGAAGGTGAGATCACTCTGTTCTCATTCTCTAAATAGAAAATCTCTGTGGGTAGAAAGAAGTATGGCCTATGGCATGTGTGCTACTATAGTGAAAAAAAATCCTCTTTGTATCCTTTATCTCCTATCCCTCTTAACTATTTTTTCTCAGTTATGGAACAAATGCACTCGATACAATGGAACCTCTTTTCCTCCTAGTGGATCGGTTATAACGCATCCTGATAGCCTACTAGTGGTTAGGTTTGTCTACCTCAACTCTTAACCAGATTTATCTAGAGTCGTATTCATCATAATCACGTGGCTATGCCCTTTTCCATTAATTATGGGGGCTGACATGGCATCCTCTCAAATTATGGTGGTGAAAATAGGAAGGTCAACTTCTAAGTGGCATAACTTACGCATATATACTATAATTGATGTGATTATTGTGTTGTTAGAAAGGTATCTATGTGTAGAATACTAAAAATGGTGCAGTAGTAAGGCAACAATTTTTTACCCCCAAAAAATGTCATTTGATGCCTCAAAATGCTCCCAGAATGTTTCAGTCCCCAATTTTCTAAACTAGGTCTCGCCGGTAAAAAGGGTCATGTGAGTTGATTCTTCCACTTTTTCCACTCTAAAAGCATCAAGATGCATGAAAAACAATATAATTATCCAATCCGAATAAAACTAAGAAAAGTAGGCTTATCCCTTCCTTTTAGCTTTGAGAATTGAATTTTTTGTTATTGTTTATTTTCCAACAATTAGAAGGAAAAAGGAAATCTCAAACTTAAATCACATAACTAAACAACATGGGGGGAAATCTACATTATGTTTTCCTCCAAACTTCAAGGTATATACAGGTGAGGTTTTACACTTCTTATTTCACTTTCAAGTTCCAGGAAAAAGTTGTGTGCATCATGTATAATACCTTAAATATGAAACTCTTAATAATAAGGCTACTAAAAGAGATAAATTAATTTATCTATATTTTATATAGATAGTTTTCATATCATACATGGACAATATTTTTATGTTATCTCCCATTTAATGACATGACTCACATGTCACAATTCAAGCCTATGTGATATTCCCATTTAATGGTTTAATTCTCTTGCTCCCTACCATTGAAGATTAAAATCTAGAAAATGAAGGTTGGTCACAATTGATGGTTATATGGATAGGATGTGTAGTTTACAATATACATCATGAAATTCACACATGAGATTCAATTAGACATGAAGAAAACACAAATCATATTTAATAAGATACTGCATCCAAAACAATCATGACACGTGTAGATTATAAGAAACTCATTTGATTGTGGAGGAAATACATGAATGTTCGAAAAACCCAATAATCGTTTATCTATGCTCACTTCCTAGATGTAGCTCCACATTAGAGAGACTCTATTATTACGACTTTCTTTGAGTCTACATTAGGAGGTCCATTAAATTGTTATCTAGTAGAGAATGGCTAAAGCAAGGATTGAGATTTGAACATAATTTAGACAAACTCTTTGTCTTTGAGTTGAGTAACTCTCTAACAATGTCTCACAACAACTCTTTCAACTCATAAGCTCACCAAACCATATCTTCCTTCTAGAAGCACATCTTTTATAAAGTGTTGTCGCTGCTACAACACCCTCCAAAATTTTGGCCTACACCCAAATTTTTGAGCCTACCTTGACCTTGCATATTGTTGTCACAAACATTGAGATTCATTGCATGTGTTTTTTTTTAAGTTTTGGTCATTATTGCAAGAAAAGCAAAGTGTCTTCTTTTTGCATGTCAAGTGTCGTACATCGCACGAAAGTTATTTTTGGCAATTTCAAGGGGTATTATTTGCGTAAATGGGTTGGTTTTACTATATAAACATGTGTCGCACTCATTTCCAAAGTTTTAAGCATTGTCGCACAAGTGTCATCACCATCGTCGTGAAGTGTATCTTTGGTGTTGCACTTGTCGTCACAAAGTTGTCGCACTGAGGGAAGTATGTTGTTCATGTCTTCTGGATGATCTATGTTGTGTAGTCAAGTATTCTAAGTGTGTGATCACAATCAAATCTTGTCATTGTTACATCAGCCTCATGATTCCCACACTTAGTCAAATTCAGAAAACTTCCAAACCAAGAAACTTAGCCTCATTCGGCCCTTTTGAACTATGCATTGCACAGTCTTAGACCTCAAGTAGAAACCCTACCTCTTGGAACTACGCAATGCATAGTTATTGCCTCCCAGAACTGCGCATTGCACAGTCTTAGTGCTCAAGCCCAACCCCTGAGCTCCAAAACTACACAATCCATTTCTCTAGCCAGGCTTGAACTATGCATTGTGCAGTCTCAATCCTCATTCCCAACCCTTGATCTCTTGAACTGCGCAGTATCAGTGCACAATCCTAACCCCGAGCTCCAAAATTGCACAACCCATCTCTCCAGCCAAGCTTGAATTGTGCATTGTGTAGTCTCAATCCTCATTCCCAACCCTTGAGCTCTTGAACTACGCAATTGCACAGTCACCTGGCCTCCCTATCCTTCTAGCACTACAAAGTGGACAACTTTAGTCATCAAGCCCTCACCTTGGTTCCTTGAGCTCCCCAACTATGCAATCATCAACTCCAATCCAACCTAAGCTACACAATGTGCAGTCTCAAGGATCAAACTTCACCCTTGACTGCATGAGCTACACAAGTGCACAATCACTGAGCCTCTCCCTCAGCCTGCCACCTGATTCCAGCTCAGTGAGTGGATCATCATGCAAAATCTTAGACTAAGGGTTTATCAAACTATTGTCATCTTGTCATGAGTGAATTGCAAATGTAGGAACTCTATCATGATATGAAAGGATGATGAAGAAGGACAAGGAGAAGGAGATCATGATATAAGACACCTTTGTAGTTGAAAATGCAAGTAAATCAGGGAATGAAAAGGGACATCAATTTGTGACCAAAACTCAAGACCTGATAACAACAAACACTCCTCATCTGTAAGCCATTCAGAGGTGGATAAAATATGATTCTCAAGAAGACACATATGAGGAAGCAGCAAGAATGACATAGCATTTCCATGTTATGATGCAGTCCATGTCATGTCATGTCATGAGTCATCATATTCCACATCATTTCATGGATTATGTAAATTCTCATTCGAAATGTGTTGTAAAATGAAAGTCCAAAGGACATGTACAAAATATGAAGAGTTGTGTAAATTCAAAAAGTCATAGGGAAGTCAAATAGTCATGAGGGTATTAAAAGAGTCATAGGGGACTTGAAGGATTACCTCATTGATTATATCCACACCCTCATTGTACAAGAAAAACACTTTTCACCTTAGCTCCTCCCACAAGGCATCATAGAGACAAGCTAGTTCTTTTGGGGAGCAAGTAGTGGCTCCAACGCTCCACTATTGGAGCTAGTGGTGTTCATTGTATACATGTGTCTTGGGAATTTTACTTAATATATGAAGCCTAATGAAAAACATGTTCTTCATGCATGGGTTATGAATATTTGTAATATTGTTTCGTGAATGTTTATGATTCATGTTTTTTTTTCACCAGTACTAAAGTAGTCGAGCTATTTCGGTTATTTTAGTGCTTATAATATTGAGAATGTATTGTAATGTTTGCAATGACCATCACATATTTGTGGACTATTCTATTGTATGTTAGAGAGATCCCTCTTGTTTGTATGCGTTTATACTAGAGTGGTACTACTACCTCTCTCTTAGAGGCTCACCTTCTTTTCCCCTCCGCAGTAGAAGAACCTTGACACACCTACAACTGAACACTCACCAGGTACACTCACTTGATTTTCGAAGGCACATATGCATTCCTCTCTCTTGCTGACAGTTATAGCCAAGGTAAGCATTTAAGAAAATGGTGACCAGGTAATTTTATGGAAGGGGCTCCTATCCCAAATAGTGTGAGGTCTAACTGGAACCACATATCAGGAAGACCCCCTTGAATGTTGGTAGGTCCAACACTGTCAACATTTCTGGTGCTAGAAGGAGGGAAGCTAGGTTTTTATGGCTAATAACTCCACCCACCCTTAGCATACTTCTTCCAGTCAAGGTAGCAATATTCCCATCACCTCCCCTTCTCATATTCCTGAAGTTGGCAGATCTTCTCAGCCATATCTTGGACAAACTTGTGAAATCTCTTACAAGCAGATATGGACCATCTGACCTATAACCCATAATTTTGCAAAGGCTATCAAATTGATCCATGGGGTACACACTCTTCCTTATTTTCCAAAGAATAATGTAACCACTCCTACTTTGATAGTGGTTTCTACATTCGAAGATTTTGTTCTCGTCACCCTTGAAGAGTTAGCAGAGACTGCAGAGAATGCAAAAAAATTAGATCAACCTCCATGTTTTAATAGTGGTGATGGATACGACGTTATACTCTCAAATGACACTTTTCATAGGTTATTCAGCTATGAAGAGGAGGAGGAAGATCCCTCAAATTCTAAAGAAGAGGAGGAGCACAAAGATGAAGACATGGTCGACCAAGATCTGGATTGGATGACTCAAGGCCCACTTGCTCTACGGGGTGTTTTACACAAGATGTCGAGGTACCTAGAAAACCTGCTAACAAAGTATGACCTTGATAAAGTAGTCAAAGCGGAGGATCATTCAGACAACTTCTACCTACATGTGCAAATGCTTGAGGTACGTTACAAAGATTTTGCATGTAGACATTTTCCTTGCACGTTAATGGCATAACAGTTGTATGGTACCACAGTCTTCCTCAAACTCAAACCAGAATAAAAAGAGGTTTAAAAAGTTGTTCCTTGAAAATTTTGTCATTGACAAAACCCCAACCATGTTATTAAAGGATTTGGGAAATTTGAAGATGAAGCAGAAAGAAAAAGTTAAAGATTATAATAAAAGGTTCAATTGAATATTGAATATATTTCCTACAGATATAAAACCTCATGAATCCATCACCATTGATTATTACACTTCTACCTTACCAACAAGCATCACGTAGTTCGTTAAGAGAACTGCGAAAGGAACTATGGCCGAAAATTATGTAGAAGCCATTGCGGTTGAAAACGACTTGCGCACAATTGGAGTCATTGTTGACGATGAACTATCAAAGGGCTCCAAGGACACGGGAAAAAGGTATCAAGCCTCCTTAAATAAATCCAAGGATAAATAAGATATCGATCTTGAAATATTGACTCATACCATCAAATCTTTGTCCAATGAACTGGCAGAGTTAAATAGAAGTCAAGCGAGACCACCATCAGCTGCAAGCCCCCGAAATTCAACTTCTTGAGAAGGGCTGCCAACTCCAACAATAGCAATAGTCATCTAGCCAAGTTTACACAAAGATCGAACACCGTGTTGAATGTCGAAAGCTTGGGCATGGACCAATATTGTTCTTTTCATCAAGAATATCATTCAAAAAAGACATGCCCACCGTGGAATAACAACATGAATTCTATGTCTATGCATATCATTGATATTGTACTTTTAAATAAGCACAACAAGCCAGTGGAAGAAAAGTAAGAAACCGTTGCGGCTGAAGAAACTCCAAGTGTTGGGCACGTAGTTAATGCTTTCAGTGGTCTATTCGTTGTTGAAAATAAAAGTGTTGAAAAAGCACCAATGAGTGAGGACGCGGCTCAAAAGCATAATAGTTGATATAAGTTGAGAAACCAAGGTCTAGTTTCCGAACCAGAGATGATGAGGCATAAAATAAAAGAACATTTGTTAAGGAAGATCACGCCACCTGTTAACTCAGCTCAAAACATTCAAAATGAGTTTGGAAACACTGTTACAATGAAAAATAATTCCACTAACGATAAAAGAAACTCCACCATTCTTAAAGTTTCAGATAGAATCACTCCTCCAAACACTTCGATGATGCCTGTCAGCTTGATTATAACATAGTCGAAGACATGAAGAAAGCTCGTGTGAATATTTCACTCTTCAAACTTACCAAGATCGCAAGCCAGCATGAATTGCTTGTCCAAGCTCTTGTTTAGTATTCCTCAGGTGTTAGCGCTTCTTCGCATAATGGATCCGGTAAGTCTTCTAGTCCCCTGGAGTCTATTCTTAATCCATTAACATTAGAATTAAACACACTCTGCACTTCGTTTTTTTTTACATTTGAAAATTTTAATTACAATGTACACAATTGCGTAGTTGATTCTGGTGAATATGTAAATGTAATGCCATTATCCATAGCTAAGGAAATCAATGTGAAATGGGAAAAGACATATGCATAAATCATTTAGTTGGATAGGACTCTCTTGTCCATCCTATTGGTGAACCTAGAAATTTTTGGCTTGATGGGGCCTAACCTAGGTTCAGAAATGTTTAGGCAAACAAATCCCGAACTACCGGCCCTTTCAGCAACAATCCATGGAGCGCGGAGTGAGGTCTCACCCGAGGTAGTAGGGGAGGGTGTTGGAACCAGGTTTCCACACCCTAGGGATGTCTTGATGAGGTCTGGAAGGTCCGCAAATCGAACCCTCACATTTGTTCAAAGCAACTACCTTCGCGCGGCTTTGAAGGATGAGCACGAATGATTTTTACCCTTTCTATGCTTACTATTATTATAGATCTTGAATTAATTTAAGTAAGCACAATACTTTCAATTGCCAGTTAACATAAACAGATATGTGCGCAATCATGAATGGTAAACAGATGCATAAATAGAACAGAGGAACAGACATGTGATATTCCAAAACTAACTTATCTTTATTAATGCTTTTTCCAGTTACACTCCACTTCCTACCCTGCGCACGCAGCTACAGGAGTCCATGCACACAGTTGCGGACTCTACTAGGCCTCTGTGCACACAGCTGCAGAGCCTCTCCTACTACTACGGCCCCCGACTCAGACTTATAGACCTCGATCCAATATTACTTTTAGAAACCCATACACATCTAAACTCTAACTTCAACAACTACTTTCTACACTTAGAGCCTCGCTCTATTTATACATTCTCATGGTCTGCAAACCATGGGTAGGCCGACACATTCTAGATTACATTACAATATTTTAGGGCAGACTACCCTTCGACTTGACTCATTACCATCCGCACTCCATGCACTTTGTGGAGCTTTTACAATATCATTACCAAAAATTATGGGCTTTAGGCCCCAAAACCGTTACGCGGGGGATCTGCTGCCCAACAAGCCACCAACACAAACATCATGACTCGTCCTGATTCACTTGGCCAATGCAGTGATCTTTGCGTGAAGTTCATCTAACAATCTCTGCGCTTTGCTGACGTCTGCCACACATTCCTCCACCGTCTGTTGTACCCGTTGTGCGCGTAGCTTCAATGTTTCGTTGTCCAATGCAAGTCCTTGCCTGATTACATATATGCCCTACATGTGTGCTAGCTTTACCTCGATCTTGGCGGTGACCGTGAATGCTTCCTCAAGTCAAGGATGAATACATTCTTTAAGCACTGCTTCTTTTTGACGCGTGATGTCCACCTGGGTCTTTAGGGCCTGGGCCTCCCTCATCTTGTTTAGCCGCTAAGTAAGGGCAACTGTCTGCGTGGTCCCTCGGATATTGTCATAAGCCTGCTGCAGCTCCTGCACTTCTGTCTCTAACCACTGGAGCGTTTGGTCTTCCTGTAGTGAAGTGAGTGTGATGAGTGACTAATCTAGCAAGTGAGTGCAATCCTGGATGGTGCTCTCTATTACTTCCAACCCTACTTGAATGGTCTGGTGCCGCTGTTCTCGGACGTCTGGCGATGTAGCAGGGTGCGCCTTGAGCCTCAACTATGTGATCGGAAAGCTAAGGTCCAACTGGATCCTCACTGCTTCCTCCTTCGCCTCATGGAATCCACTAGCCAACTTGTGGATCTGTATGCCTACAGGTAAATCTGTTGCAATCTCAAGCTCAGGGGCACAACAACACGCTTCCTCGACAATTTGCTCCAACTACCAAGTCTGTGTTACCGCTTCATCGCGTTGGAGGCTCAACTACTCAATGTTAATTCGTTGCTCATTGAGCATCTGTACCGCACGACCTTCCCTAGCACGGAGCTCTATCGTTGCGCCATCCTGCAGCTGGTATAAGATTTCTCGTGGGAGGGTAGCCAAGTTTAATCCAAGCTCGGTGAGTCGGCTTACCACGGCTCTGTCCTTCGTGTTGTCTGTTGTCAATGCTCCTACCGGGAGTACGATAGTATTAGCCATTTTTTCCCGCAGCAACTGCTCAATTACTGACGTACCCATAGGCCCGTAGGTAGCTACCATTCCCGGCTGTGGGGGCTGTGCTTGAATTTCCTGTAGTTGCATCCTGAGTGCCCCCAACACAATATGTTTCTCCGTCATTGCCTCTTCAAGTGCCTCCTTGGTAACTTCGCAAACTGTATCACCGATGTCACATAGGTCACCCTCGGTCAGTGTGATAGGCTCCCCATCCAACTTGGACGCCTTGGTCTTCTTCCATGGCCCTGTTTGTTCTATCGCACGCGGTTGTTTTAAGGGTGTAGAGGTAGTGCTCGGGTCCGCACCTTCCGTCGTTTCATCCATTCTTAGCCCTATAGTCATGTTCAGGCCTCTTTCTTCTTCTGTCGGAGCAACCCCTCTTGTTGCTTTCTTTTCCACAACAGCCTTTGTTGCCTCCCGAGACATCCAGACTTCCTCAGCAAGCTGGTCATTCTGCTTTTGTTGTGGTAGAAACTTGGCAGCAACCTTCTGTTTTTTAATCTCTGTCTCATCATGCACCATTGCATCTGTTACGCGCCATTCAAGTGGCCAGGTGTCCAGCACGGCAAAAACAACATCATCTATTACAATTAAGGGGAGCGTGGTCTAGTTCTACTCTGGATCCTTCTACACCCTAATGTACACATGGTGCATGTCTGCTTTAAAGTCTGCAAAACTCTTCACACTATCATATACTGAGTTGGATAGGCACAGTTTCTTATTGATCCATAGTTGTATGCTTTCTTCCATCAGCATCCAGAAAATCTTGGCTTCGTGGATTCTTGTGGCATCCTTCGTAGCCCATAGCAACACGTATTTTGCTGCCTCTGGTCAATCTTGGTCAAGGGGGGGAAATGACTATCCTTAGGCAATTCACCTGTAACCAACAAGATGGATAAGAGCAACCATGTATAGTGGAAGGTCTTACCCTGCTCTTGGGCCTCCCTGCAGTTCATCAGGAATTCGTCGCGGAGGAACTGCGTCCAATTGAACCGTACCCCTTCTACACATTGCTCAACCAGCGCGATGACCGTTGCTAGTACCTCATTGCCCCGACATTTTCACATCACCTTTCTTGCCAACAACTGGGTAGCAACGCAAACCCCTTTGTCCTGAATACTAGTAATAATGTACCCTCTCTACCTTTTATCCAACTTATATTTCTTTTTCATGGCTTCCGCAATCGTCAAGTCTCCACCTATGCCAATGATTTCCATGGGATCCCTTCCTGGATAGGGAAGCTGAGAGATCCTATGAATGAGCTCCGTCATGATGGAGATGGGCTCTTCCAGCCATAAGTGCCCATTGTGCACCAGGCAGAGTAGTTGCTTGATGACAAATATCGTGATTGGGGCCTGGTGAAATGTGGAATTGATAGGAGGTGGAGTAGCCCGACCTCCTCCACCCCGCGTAGCCAATTATACGGCTGCAGTGTCGTAACAACCCCTCCATGCTTTGTTCCATCAGCTCACTAGTTTCCAAATGGGGAAACTTCTCGCTATCTACAATGTCCCAGTCTTCAAACTTCGTATTGGGAATCCAGCCTACAGTCGTTCCTTCGAACAGAACCCCCTCGGGGAGGGACGGGGTGTTAAGTGTGCTTTTAATAGCATCCAAATTTTTAGGTACCTTTACCCTCCCTTTCCGCGGAGGGACATACTTGGGCAATTTTGCTGCGACACGTACTGGCTGGATGCCTTCTTCCATCTCTTCCTCTGGTTCCATCTCTTCAACAAAGGTCGCAGGATCCTCTTCCTCATCGTCGCTCTCGATATTAACTGTTTTTCCCTTTTCTTCCATCGACAATTTGCCGAACCACGGATTTGGTGGTGACATACGGACCGGTCCGGCTACTTGTGGGTTCTTCTTAGATCTCGGCATTCGGGGTGATTTAGGGATTTCGGGTGCATCCCTTGCCGACGACGTAGGATTTTGCGTGGATCCCTTGGTGGATGACATGACTCTGATCAGGGACTCCTATGTATCCTTCGGCAACACTTTAAACCACGGACTTGCTCTTACGACCTCCTCATTCATTATGTTCATGCCCTCTTAATAGTGTAACAACTTTATTCTCAAGTTTCCAAGGGTTGTTCGGAGGAGGGCCATCTGCAATTTATAGGCCCAATGGAATTCAAGTTCAACCGTCCCCTCATAATCAGGCTCATTAATGCTAGAAGGTCAGTAGATCTTTTCAAATCTAATTCTGACTTCATGCCTTAAATGCCCACCACCCACTTCTTCTTGCCTTAACTCGAACATCTTGTCATGAATAGTGATGTTAAGGGTCATTTCCTTGTTTGTTCGCGCGGTAGCGTAGCCCCTTCGACGCGACCGCGACCCTTGTGACCTACTGGCCTTGCACACATCCTTTTTGTCACACAACCCCTTAACATACTATTTTATAGTCCCACACTCTCTTTCAACTGTGTGGAGTGCTGAGACTGTCTCATCTTTGGCTAGTCAGGTGGTTACACCTTTTTGGTGCACCGCTATCATGTCTTGCCGAGCAACCCATGACACAGTCTCTATTGTTGTTGTTATACGTACTACTAGATATGGCGTGCTTTCCTGATCCCTCCCGAGAGTGAGGTGTTGCTTTAACCATGACATTTGATCCATTACCTCGTGGTTAGACATCTCCAATTCATCCTTAGGTTTGTGCGCATCTGGGTGCGACTTTCCAGGTTTTTCGTTCAGAAAGTCCTCCTTTTGTTCTTTTTCCATCCGTTTAATCTTTGCATCCAACATCATATTCTTCATTCGAAGTAGAATCCTGTCCCATTCTAGTTTGTGAAGTTGCGCACTCCCTAGCTGAATAGATTTCGGAATCCTTTCATCTTCTTCACAAGAGCTTATGAATTCTTCAATCTGGATTGCTACATCCACAGCCGTCTATGGAGGTTCTTTAGGGACCCCAATTCCTATACCATTCTGCAGCTTTTTCATGGACTGGTTCCTCGATAGCCCCGTGTATACCCTTCTAACCATTGGGGTGTACAGGTTCCTTTTTCTACCTTGTATCCTTGGATCCTTATTCCTGATTTCGCGTATCTTGGTGAAAATTCCCCTTCTCTCAATTGGTAGTGCAATCATGTTCTTCCTCCAATGCGTTATGTTTGGGTCTGCTATTGTAATATTGTAGCGCACTGGAACAGTCTGTTCTATATACGTCTAGTGTGCTTGCAAGTTGTTTTATCTTTTCCCAACAACCCGCCTTAGATGGGGTCTGCCAAATTGTAAACACATCCGTCTTCTATATTCATGCCAATTTCCGTTATACTTTTGTCGTATGTGTCCCCATCATGCGAGTGTCGCGTGCAACACCCATTCACACGAATCGTATTGTTGTTGTTCGAGCACAGTACTTTCAAACTTGTCTACAAGTTCATTCATTTTGGGTTCCCCCTCATTTGTCAGCATGTCCCTTCCTTTGGTTATTACACACCGTAGTGATTGGGTCATCATGTTACAAGTTAGCTTCGTGACTTCATGCAACCGGTTCTGCCAGCGTTCTACTTCTTCATCTGAATCTGAAGTATAGGAACTGTCGCGCTCCCATGAAATTCTCCCATCTTCATTTGGGTTTACCAGATCCTGGTCTTGCGTTGTTATCTAATAAATGCAATCCATCTCATCGTCACTATCATCCTGGCACATAGGTTCAGTGTAGCGCGCGCCTTCGGCAGGATCCAGCGGGACTACTACACGTAGGGACTTTTTCTCAAAAATCATTTCCTGCTTCTTCAGGTTGATGACCCCATTCATATCTGTGGCCCAGTCAATCCCTAACAGCGGGGGGTAAGGGTTACTATCATCCACAATCTCTATTACTTCAAAATTGATTTGCGTGCTTGCACCTTCGATATCCACTGTTACCTCTTGCAATCTTCCCATGGGCACGATATTTTGTTGGTTCACCATCCATAATTGAATAGAAGACCACTGTAGCGCGGGCTTGCCCATGCGTTCCCACATCTATTTTGGTAACACATTCACGTCTAAACCTAAGTCTATGATCACCTCATCCATTTCATATTGACCAATCTACGTCGTCAATCTCATTTCCCTCCCGGTGCGCAGTGCATGCCTTCCCAATTTTTGGACTACGCGCGGTTCACCTGGTCCTGCGCACCTAGCAATCAACTCTTGTAGTCCCTTAACCACCTTATTGTCACGTAGTAGCTTCAAGCATGTCTCTAAAATGGTGGTAAGCATAGAAAGATCCATTCCTATTTCTAGTTGATCCTTACTACCTAAAGTAGAGACCTCCGCGAAGCTCTTATTAGCTTCCATAAATGTTTCTCTTACGCGCTCCAATCAAACTTAGATTCCTTTGTAGGAGCCTTTCGTACCCAGGTATCTTCTTCAGGCTACTTCCCCTTATCTTCCCCCATGGTTGCACCACTTCTGAGCATCATATTCATGTTGGGGTCTTCTTCGCGTGGTTAGGACCTCATCATTTGAATATTTTGCGTCGGAGTAGGCTGCAGCACCCATTTTTCATGCATTTGTGTGATCAGGGTCAAACAATCTATCATTTCATGATCAAATTGTTCACAGTACGAGCAAGATATTCTCATTGGGTTGGTACAATCATGAGTGCAGTGCCCTGGTCCTCTGCAATTGTAACAGAGTAGTTGTTTACACCCTCGTCCAGGTCCCATTCCTCCTCACCCTCGTACGTGTCCTTGGAATCCATCGTGTGCCATTGTTGCGGCTGGATTGAAACCTCACGTTTCTGTCTGCATTCGATAGGATGGAGTCCTATCCATCATTAGCTCATAGCTCCGACATGTCCTCTCATCGTCGCCTACCAATCTACAAAAATTACAAAATAGCTACTGCATAGTCTATGTATACTTCTGCAACATGTGACAATTGTCTATAGTGTGCTTTCCTCCCACCTGACAGATCGCGCACCAAAGCGTGGGTGTCGTGCTTGGACCTTCCTGTGCCTCTGGCCTCAATGACATCGGTCCTCCTCCCGCCAAATAGTTTGCAAATATGGGGCAGTGATCCTGTTAAATTTGGACAACTAGGTCCAAACTCCATGTTCTGATGCTCAGATTAAGAGTCTAATATTTTTGTTGGATTCCTCTTTCTGAGAGGTGTA